>CAIGRQ010051123.1:0-39172 GCA_903798375.1 Fraxinus sp. D2006-0159
TGGCCCCCCCCATGCCCCCACCCCCCCCCCCCCCCCAACAACCCCCCCCCCCCCCGCCCTTTTCTCTTCTCCGAACCAAAAAAGCTTCTTCTTTCTTATATATCTGCAAATATTTAATGGAAAATATACTTCTTGGCGGTGGCGGTGGTATATCAACTGTATCGAGCGAAAAAAACAACATGGATATGTCGTCTGAGGAATCTTCTTCATACCCTGATGAGTCTGAGCTGGAGTTAGGCCTTGGCCTGAGTCTTGGTGGTGGTGCAAAGTCTCTGTGTAAGCCTTCGCTGCCAGCAGTGGCGGCGGGGNGGGGTCAATATGCTAGAATCTTGACAGCCAAAGATTTTCATTCTGTGGTTTCTACTAAAGAATCTTCGTCATCTTCTTCTTCATCGTCTTCTGTAACCAAAGCTAATAATAATCCCTCCAGTGGGGTCAAAAGAACTGCCGAACCTTCTTCACCACCCGGTCGGTCCGGTTCCAGGTAATAATAATATCATCTTGTTATATGATTTATGGGTGTATTAAGGTTTTTGTTTCGCAATTTTCGATAATGGAATGTGTGTTTTATAGTTATCGTGACTTTAATTTGAGGTTTTGGAATTCCTATTTTTGATTTGGATTTTATGTTATTCCCTCTAAATTTACTGTTCTTCTGTACATGACTAGATTCTGTTGTAGTTAGCGTTTTTGTTATTGATTCTTAAGGAATCTGAATCCTGAAAAAAGAAATTTTCTTTATTTATTTTATATACATAGCTTCCCTATATTTTGCATAATTAGGTTCAAAGCCGGATAAACGAGGAGTGTAGTAGTAGGCTGATAATCAATATGTATCAGATCTTATGATATAAATCCTAATCTGTGAAAAAGGGATTTATGTAGCCGACCCTGAATACAGAAACAAGGCTTAGGTTGGTTGTTCTTATATATTTTCGTCTCTGATATGACTAAATTAAGTGCGCACGAAAAGAAACTTGAAGTGAATTCGAATCAGGTGAGGTTGATCATCTGTATGTGCTAAGAATTTGTGGAATTGCGATTAATTGAAATCAACCCAAGTGTCTATTTAAGCAAACTAGTAGACTTTTATGAGATCTCTCTGTTATTAGCTTTTCTTCATCAGTCAACAAGGCACTTTTACTTTTTAAGAGCTCTTTAACTGATGCCGCAGATTAGATTTGTTACCCCTTTAATCTTTGTAACTGCCCCTGGAATTTGGGATCATTGATTTGGCAACGACACTTCTTTCCATTATTTCTCATATCTGTTTCTAGAGCATGGAAACTATGATTGATTCACGATGTTAGTTTTTTCTCAGCTTGTATTTTATAACCACTATCAGCATTTATTTGAAGAAATGCAATCAGCTGCTTAAAATTAATCGATTCCTCTTTGCTCGTGCAATTTTACGAAAGCAGCCAGGTTGTTGGATGGCCTCCTATAAGAACTTACAGAATGCAAAGCTTAGTAAACCATGCAAAATCACCAATGGCTGAAGAAATTACCTCTGCTGTTGATAAATATAAAAGCAAGAATACTATTGTGGACAAGACAAATATTGGCAGCAACTTGAACAGAAATGTTGCAAAGGAAAAAGGGCTTCTCAAAAAAACTTCCTTGTTTGTGAAGGTGAACATGGACGGGATCCCAATTGGAAGAAAAGTAGATCTGAATGCCCATCGCTGCTACAAGACTTTATCTCACACCCTGGACAACATGTTTAAACTCAGTGCAGCAGTTGGTGCTAAACGTAAGTTTCTCATTATTGGGGTGAATCACTGGAAATCTGTGTGTTAACTTTGCGTGTTTCTGATTTTCATGTTGGGACTTGGGCTTAATCCATGACATTATAATTTCATTTTCACGTCCTTTCAATTTGTGAAGAGCTTTGTGAAACAATGTGTTTGTTAAACCTACTATTGATCCTGTGCCACCCTCCCTCACATCCCTCCCTAGCCCTCCACAGCATTTGTGCTAGTTTCCCCCTTCGCTAATTGCCCTCCCCACATTTTTTCTTCCTTTGAATTATGAATACTGAAGGCAAAAACAGAGAGAAAAATTATTGGAGTCTTTAAACCTGATGTGTGGATTATCGGTTTCGTCTGCCTTAACTAATGCAAATCCCACAATCATTTTACGGGTGCTTGAAATATCCATGCTGACTGTGAACTACATTGTTTCTTAGCCGATTCTGATGCTTTGTTGAAAATTAGGATCAAATGCAGAGGAGCAAGTTGTAATGATAAGACCCTCAAGATTACTGAATGTTTCGTCTGGATTTGTGCTCACCTATGAAGACAAAGAAGGAGACTGGATGCTCGTTGGAGATGTTCCGTGGGAGTATGTCCCTTTGACTTCACATTATATATTTCTGACTGATTCTGCATCTCTATGGCCAGTTTATGTCCTTGTCAAAAACATTAAATTTATTGTCTCCTCGTCTCTTTTCCCTTTGTATCCTGTTTATAGTTTCTGATGAATGTAATCATGTTTATATTGACAATACCGTGGCTACTGTGATCTTATCAGGATGTTTCTTAGCTCAGTGAGGAGGCTCAGAATCATGAGGACATCTGAGGCTAATGGACTTGGTATGTGGACGCTTTTGTATGACAACTGTCACATGCACACACCATATTTCTCACACGCACAATATTTAGATGACTTGGTTCAACATGGTATGAAAGAAGAAAAGAGACCAGAGATGAAATCTCTCCGCCATCCGTTTATAAATACTGTGCACATGTTACACCTTTTATAAGAAAAAATCTGGTTTGTATGTGAAGGGATACATGGAAGACTAACATGTTTTGGGTGGTTTATAAGTGAACTTATAAGCATGAGAGAGAGAGAGCCTATTGTGCTTATAAGTCGACTTTAAGCCAAATAAAAAAGCGTGTCCTCTCATTAACTTCTTAATCTTTTAACTGAAATGGTTCAACAATTTCTTCACGCCTCTTTCATTCTCTTTCTGATTGCAGCCCCAAGATCTAATGAAAGGAACCGGACACAGTCGATGGCACCAATATAAATTCTATTCCAAATCTTATGAAGCAGAATGAAGATCGGGAAGATAAATACTAAATGGAGATGCTGTGTGGTCGAAGAATTTTGGGCAACCATCGGTTTTGGTCGTCTTTGCTTGTATGATTTTGGTCACTTCTTTATCGTGCTATACGCTTTTTCCACACACAACATATATGCCACTCTCTGGGGGATGGTTTTGCTATACAGAACACAAGTTCTAGTTTTTCGTGTCATATAGGTACACATCCTGCACTGGGAGTCATTGTAACTATGGGAGTTGCTGCTGGTTTTTTTTTCTGATTTTTCTGCACAAAACTGTTAATCTTATCTTTGTTAATGAAAGAATATATGCGTGGTTTTTGTACACGAGCCTGTTGGAATTGCGCAGTTGTGTTATTTTGTTTTTTAAATTTCTTTTTTCGTCCAGAATCATATATATAGTAAATTTTAACGAACGAAAAAACTGACAAGAATAGAGTAATTTGATGTCTTGTAACTTGCTTAAATGCCAGGAAAAGTAAATTTGCACCTTTTTTTTTTTTTGGATGCAATAAACAGTACAACTTAGCTCAATATATGTGACAAAAATTACAGTGTTATTTGCAAGAAAGAACCTATACCTCTCCAAATAGGCATGAGATTGGTGAACTCACTCAACAAAAACTAGGTACAAATCAGAGAAACAATGCTGAAATTGTTCTTACAGAAGGCCGTTTACTGGTGATGTGCTAAATACTGGCGTATCTTTGTTCGCAAGATTTCCTCCGTTGTTGCTGCTACTTTTTCTCCGAGGTTTAGCCTCTCCAAGCATTGTTAAAACATCCCGCATGGAAGGTCTATCCTTTGGGAGCTTGGCTGTACAAAGTATGGCTATTCGCAGGACTAATAGCATCTCTTCTTGAACATGTTTAGTGTTTCCTACAGTTGGATCTAGAGCTTCTTCTAAAGATTTATCGTGCATTTTTCTGCACATCCATCCTATAATATCAACAGATTCTCCGAATTCAGGGTCCAAGGGTTTTCTTCCAGTGAGAAGTTCCATTAGCACTACTCCATAGCTGTAAATATCGCTCTTCTCATCAACTTTCAACGAGTATCCATATTCTGTCAAGCAATTATCAAGATAAATGATGGTTAGTTGTTCTCCTATCAGAGTTATCATGGCCTTTGGCCCTACATATGTATACTCCAAATTATGGCCATTCATGGGATGTTTCAATCAGCCTATCTATCAGTAAAATTTGAAGTTAGCTAATGGAAAAACAGAGGAAATCATTAGTAGCTCACCTGGGGCTATGTATCCGTATGATCCTGCTACCACTGAGACTGTCTCGTTCTTCTTAAGCATCATTTTTGCCAGCCCAAAATCGGCAACTCTTGCCTCAAGATTGGCATCGAGCAATATGTTGTTTGACTTGACATCCCGGTGGATCACTGGTGGAAAACAGTCATGGTGGAGGTATGCAAGTCCCTGTGCAACTCCAAGCGCTATATTATAGCGTGAAACCCAGTCCACCAGCAACCTTCCGGCTTGTTTTCCATGTAAAGCTTCTCCAAGGCTGCCGTTTTGCATGTACTCGTAGATTATCATTGCATCAGAATCGTTCTGAAGAAATCCTATTAGTCTTACAATGTTCCTATGTCTTAATTTTGCTAGGAGGTTAACTTCACCCACAAGATCTTCATTGCCTCCCATTTCGATATCAGTTGCTGATCTCCACAGTTTCTTGACTGCAACAGTTGTACTTAATCGTTGAATCTCGGCCTTGTAAACTGTCCCAGTTGCCCCCATTCCAATCACATTCGATTCCTTAACGCAAGCTAGGATATCCTTGATATTGAAACCGAGCCTCTGGAATGCCATCAATCTCCAAGGCCACTCTCCACTGCCCATTTCAGTTTTTTCCTCGAAGCAGTTTCCATCGTACAATCTACGGTACAAAGTTCGAGCTCCAAAAGCTGCTATAACAAGTGCTAGAAGCGTCGAAATTCCAATTATCCATCCGGCAATGATGTGTTTCACGTGAAGGCCCCTCTGTTTTGAAGTGTATGCCTCATTGTAAGAGCATGGAGGTAGCACGCCCCCACAAAGACCAGCATTTCCAACAAGATCATCTGGATTTATAGTTCTGAGCATGCCATTTGCAGGGACAGACCCCTCTAGCTTGTTAAAAGACACGTTGAGCATTTCTAAGGCCGGTGAATTCCCAAAATTTTCAGGTATCCCTCCAGTCAGAGAGTTATTAGATAGATCCAAAACGGCCAATGTGGGCATCATGGCTATTGCTTTAGGGATCGTCCCACTTAACTGGTTGTTTCGAAGATTCAGAGTGACTAATTTCTCACATGAAGCGATACTAGCTGGAATGCTTCCAGTGAAGTGGTTTGAAGAGAGATCTAGCACAGAAAGTGAAGGACAGTCTTGGAACTGATCTGGTATTTCTCCTACCAAGTTATTACCCGAGGCCAAGAAGTTTTGCAAATTCGGGGTCGAAAGAATGGAGGAAGGAAGTGAAGACTGAAGGAGGTTTTTGGACAAATCAATAAAAGAAAGAGAAGTAGAAGCCGAAAGATCATTTGGTATTTGACCGGTGAGACTATTATTCGCCAGTTCCAGCCTTACAAGTTTCTCAAGTTTTCCAAAGTTTACGGGGATTGTGCCAGAAAGAAGATTATTTTGCATTCTTACGCGAACTAGGGACGTACAAGTTGATAGACCAGATGGAATTGGACCGGAGAAAGCATTGTTGAATAAAATGAGCTTAGCGAGGTTACCTTTTGTGCATAAACTGGCCGGGATTGGACCAGAAAAGGCATTAGACGAAATATCCATCCACTGAAGTGGTGAATTGCGGCCGAGGTCACTCGGCAAAGGACCTGACAAAGAATTGTTCCATAGTTCCAGCACCTCCAGTTGAGTTAACTCCCCAATTGCAGCAGGAACAGAACCCGATAACTGGTTGCACATCAGATTCAGAAGCTGCAAATACTTAAGATTTGCTATTTCGGCAGGAATTTCTCCTTCTAAAATGTTATCAGATAAGTCGAGAAACTGTAACGAACTTATGTTACCAATTTCTGGTGGAATTCTTCCCACCAAATTGTTCTTGTACATGAAAACCGTATTGAGGAACTTCAATTTTCCCAATTCGGCTGGAATTGAGCCACCGA
Source organism: Fraxinus sp. D2006-0159 (assembly GCA_903798375.1). Taxonomy (NCBI): domain Eukaryota; kingdom Viridiplantae; phylum Streptophyta; class Magnoliopsida; order Lamiales; family Oleaceae; genus Fraxinus; species Fraxinus sp. D2006-0159. The sequence goes on from CAIGRQ010051123.1 coordinate 6,202, forward strand.
GATTGCCTATGGCCAGGTCGAGGTAACTGAGATTGGTAAGATTTCCAAACTCCGCAGGAATCCGACCTTCAAATTCATTGTATCCAAGAACCATTGTCTCGAGTGATGAAAGCTCGCCTAGCTCTCCCGGTATCTGGCCAGTAAGATTGTTCCCTGATAGGCCTAGATACTTCAACTTCCCAAGATTCTTGTACGACTTTGGAATAGAACCCTCAAAGAAATTCCCTCGCAAATCCAAGCTCTCGAGCAATGTAGCATTTCCAAGATCCTCAGGAAGATAACCCGAGAAGTTATTCCCCGAGGCATTCAATGCTATCAATGTAGCTGCCATTCCAAGACCAGCAGGGAACCTGTCGATGAAGAAGTTTTGGCTCAGATCAATGATCTTGATTGCAGTAAGATTGGACCAAGATTTCGGCAATGGCGAAGAAAATCCATTGCAGCACACGTTTAAATAGCTCAGGCTTTGTAACCGCTGGATGTCGTTCGATAAAATCCCAGTGAGGTTCATGTGGGAAAGATCAAGCTTCTCCAATGCACCATTGGAGTTGCATTCAACTCCAGTCCAATTGCAGTGAACAGAACCGTTCTTCATCACCTTATCAGGCAATTTCCAATCCTTAAGCTGATCCAATGGATCAACAAGACTCGATTTTATCGTCAATAAAATCGACACTTCATCGACCACCTCAGAATTAACAAAACAATAACAAAACATATAAACATAAAAGAAAAAAAACAACCACTTGGTTTTCAACTCCATTTTTCTTCTCTCAGAATTCAGAAACTCTTCACTTTTCCACCATTCTTTAACGAAACTGGTGATCGGTCCGGCTTGGTAGAGGTGGAGAGTGTACCAGAAACCGACTAGTTTTATATGAAAAACCTTAAAAGGAGAGAAGATTACATGATCAGTTAGTGTTGATATATATATATATATATATAATCATATGGAAATTATTAGTTATTTTTTTATAAAGAACTCGTGAGATCTTGGGTTCTGTAATAGCTGGAAATTTTGGAATTTATGGAAATTGACTCCGACATGAATTATTGAGAGAATGTGTTCTTAGAACAATTTTTATCTTCTTGTCATTTCTTGTTCTGTTATTAACAGTCAACTTAATTCAGTAAAATTAGAGATGATTAATATCCTATGTCGCCCGTCCGCCACAAATAACTAAATGAGATGGTAAATGAAAATATTTTAGGATTTTTCCATTTGTATAGAAAATGGTTCACAGAAGAGGTTGACATTCTCTCACATGCGTGCGGACCTGCATGAATAAAAAATTCCAAAAAAAGTGCCCCCCCGCCCCCGCTAACTGTGAGTATTCGGTCAACCTTTTTTGTTAACCATTTCGGTACAAATAACGTGGTTGAATATTTTAATCCCTACCCACTACTCGAAAATTTTTACAAGGGAAGAGAATGGCTACCTGGTCCTGTCTCGTCTTATCCTGATCTGTCTCGTTGCCATTTGTACAGTAAGTTGATAAATTCTTGCTTCATAAATAGATCATGGAACTGGCAATCTCACTAATTGAAAATGATCAAGTCATGTTTGAAGTTACTCCAAAGTTAAACATATGTTTTATCACTTCATTTCACGAGTACCTTGTCACGTCAAAAGTCAATGAAAACCCACAATTTTAAGTGCCATTAACAATGTAATTTTTGGTTTTTCTTAAAGCAAAATGAATTCAGAAGGCATAGATCTAAGTCAGTACTAGTTAAAAGTTAAAATAAGCACTTATTTTGGTTAAAAAGTTCCTTTATTTATGCACTGTACAAAAGCATCGAAGATCAAGAATATCAATGATTTGGATTTCTTCTAATGAAAGGTAGCTTCCAACTTCCAAGAATGACAAACATTCAAACGAGTTAAGGCTACTCCATTGTTAAGGTTGACCCTACAACACCCCACCCCATCCCCTAAAGGCTAAAGAAAGTTTTAAAAGAGATGAAGATTGCTATTAAGGGAATCTTTCCATGTTAAGAAGGGCTATGCCCTTCTAATCTATACCAAGTTTTATCTTTTTGTTTTTTTCCCCTTCATTTTTTCTATTTTTTTTTTTGGATTGATATTTCAACTTGTTTGTTAATTTCACCCTGTTTGGTTTTTATGAAAATCAAATTTGTGGTATTTTTTATTAAAGTTGATGAAATGTGTGATTGAAAAATTGATAAAAATTATGGATTATATAAATTGTGTGATTGAAATTAATTTCTTTTTTTTTTTTTTCAGAAAAAAATGAGTTTTAAGAAATGAGGGTCAAATAGGGACACAACAACTTTAAAGTTTAAACAATTAAATGCGAGTGGAGAATTTGAAAAGCCTTATTTATCCAACACGATATAAGCTCCCATGATCATAAATTTATCGAAGAGATTTCAATTATCTCACTTCTTGCAAAATGGAGAGTCGAGGCTTCTAGTTTAAGAAAGTAAAAATATTAGCGAATGTAAGTGAATTCTATCATGTTATATCAAATATGAGAAGATAAAATTCAAGAAAATAAATATGCAATAAAATTTATTACACCTCATATTCAATTCTATTCACTCTAGTATGAAAAAACATATCGTGACTTGTTAATTAAATTCAAAGACATAGTGAGAGAGCATAACATGGAGAAGAAGAAAAAATGCAATCATTCATAGTCTCAAGACACACTTAGCCAAAAAAAATTATTTAACAAAATAAATAGTCCAAATTCACATGCAAACATGTGAGGAGAGTTTAATTTAAAACCGTAGTGCTGTATCACTATGTAGTATGTGCTAGCAAAGTGGATGGATCCCATGTGAAATCTCACCTTCCTTAGTAATATCCTCACTCTCTATCTCTCCTCCCTCCTATTATTAGAGAGAGAAGTGAGAGTGAACTCATTCTTTACTAGTGTGTGTTGGCATGTATGTGTATGTATATGTATCTATATTTGTTAAATGTAAGTTGAGACTTGTGGGAGTTTCATGGGGTGGAAAATTACAGGCCTTCACATGGGACATATAAGGGCCAGCAATGAATTTGCATGATTAAGATGAAGAGGGAATCATAGTGGTGGTGATTGCACATGTGGCACATGTATGGGGTGTGGGACCAGGTTTTGTTGTGGGCCCACAAAAGTAAATTTTGGAAAATAATGATTTTGATTAATTTTGGGTTTTTGCGGATTGCAAAAAGGTGGTTTATATTAGTTTAAAGATTAAGTCTTTTATGAGTTACGAAAGATCAATGTTATGGATAGAGAGCTTATGTTTCACTCAACAAGTTGCATCTTGCAAACGTGCCAAAGAGCATGCGTGTGTGTTGAGGTGGAGGTGGTATTAGTCTAACTAATTGGCATAGTTCGATTCGAGAAAACTCTAAACTAAGTACGTTGAGTATGCAACAAGAACAACCAACACAGTTCTATTTTACTCAAGAAACTAAACCCAACGGTTGCGTTGAAAATAGAAACTCAGCCGATGATTGATGATAACTATTTCTAACACAAATAGTTAGTCGCCCAACATGTTAATTGTCACCCTACACGCAACCTACAACACCACATATAATCTTTACCATTCGCACAATCTTCAGTTACATACATAGAGCGAAATCGATTTGAGGTCAGGTGTCTCCTTACATTGGGGAATGCATTGCGATGTTGAAGGGACTAAGATTTGCAGCACAAAGATATTTAAAGGATATCGGAACCGAAATTTGATTATAGTAATAGGGATGTTTAATCAGCTCTACTTATGAGTAAACTTACAGGCCAACCCAACCCAAACACGCCTTATCTTTTGACAGCAAGCTATCTCGTGAACTCACAATATCACGTTACTGAGTTTACTCAGTCAAGCAAAGAGCCAAAGATCCCTATTGATTTCAAACATCAACATCACTTAGTTTCGAGAAATCCGAGATTCATGTAGACAATCTTAGCTCTTAAACTTACATTGTGATAGCTGTTTGTCATTTGATGACTACGATGAATCTGTCGCTAACTGTTACGAACGGCTGATTCAAATGCTAATCAAATTATTGCAAAGTCATAATAAAAATTCGTTTTTCGATCTTATTAACGTTTCACAATTAACCGGCTCAAATTCGTACCATCTACCTCAATTATGATAACTGAAGTTAACATTCTTGATTATTTGCTTCTTATGCTTCTTACAAGTCATGTCTGAAACTACATTAATTATTTTTTAGGTAATTTATCAAACCTTCATTTACTTGGACAAGTTACAAATTCTTACTATTCTATATTTAAGCTGATTTCTATCTCTCAACGCCCTTTTATTTTGCAAATTTTGCAACAAAGTCCTGCATGTTGCCTAGAAAAGTAGTTAAAAAAAGTCACTTTTAAGCACGACTAAACACGTTATATGTATATAAGAAAGCAAAACACTATCTTGATTGATAAAGCAACAAGTCAGAAATTTAAGCAAGTGCATTTCATATTTTCATAGCCTTCAATGAATGGCAAACTTCCATACAATCAGCAAAGGGAAATTTCCCCAAGAAGGTTACATTAGATAATAGAGACAGACATATTAGATACGTCTTGTTTCACAAGCATGTCCAGAATACCATGCTGTTAAATCCGTTAGTGTATGTCTAGGGACTGAACGATATAATCACCAAGATCTTAAATTTGTTTTTCTTCTTTAGTAGTATCCCATGCTATCCAATCCATCGCAGAGAATTTAAGAAACTGGTTTCACTTCAGCAACCTTATGCATAATAGAATACCTAATACTGCTCATATAATTGTCCATCACGGGCGGGTAGTCCTCAACAGAAAATAAAGATATGGGCTAACCAGTGGGCATTGGAAAAACTAGCCACCTAACACATGTTTGATATGTAGCACTGGACACGAACATTAAATGAATGAGTTAACTTTTATAATTCCTCAACAGTGTTCAGCATTATTCTATTCTCCCTACCAAACATGTGATTATCGCATGGATATAACCTACCTCTATGTTTTGTCTACTCTAAAGAAGTCAGTTTTTGTATAATCATGTAATTTCTTTAAGATGGAGGCACTTGTTTGGCCCCCAAGATGAACGTGTTAATCTCATCCCAGCTGGAGACAGTATAAAGAACCCCAGAGGACTCTTTCCGGTTTAAGCAACCACTTACGTCGAGTTCTCTTTGTTTATTGACTAAGCCGGAGAACAAGGGAACAAAAGAAATACCAAATCGACTCCCCAGTTTCATAAGATTGTCACTCAAGCCAAACACGATGCCAAAATCGGCTTTGAGCAAGGAAAGCAAATCGCCAAATGAACCTCCGATGTAAACCGTCAAAGGCTTACTATCATTTGTGCTGCCCTTGGTGACGTCATTAAAGACTCGAAGCTTGTCCATGGGAGACTCCATCTTCTGTATAATATTGCCAGTGGAAATAGATTCTTCATAGACAAAGCAGTTCGAATGTACATTTGGCACACACAGGTCCCCTGCTTAATGGAGAAGGAAATTAGAATGCATATATCAAAAAATAAAGCAGTCAATTGTTTACAAAAAGATAGCAACCAATTGTTTACAAAAGATGCAGATCTGTCAATGAATTGCTTACATAAAAGTGGTTTTACTTTATTTAACCAAGAAAAAAATTTTGCGAAAAGAACTGTTTACGCGAGCATACCTGATGAAAATGCGGACTTAATGAGATCATCACACCAACAGTATGATAACACGAGAAAATCTGTCGCGCGAGTTTCACTTTTCATAAGATCCTTGAAGAACTGTTTACAACCATCTTGAAAAGTGAGGTGCTCCCCAGCGCTTATTATGTCTGTTAGACTCAATCCTCTCAGTAAATTAGAATCAATCACTCTTGAATTTGCCCTCTTCTCAAAGTTGGATATTTGCTCCAGTGCTTTGCATAGACCTTCATAATCAAGTCCCTCGACTGCCATTATATTATCAGGAAAAGTCAGGATTTCTATCAACTAAGACCCATTTGGCAGGGCTTTTGAAAAGCCAAAAGCTACTTCTAAGACTAATTAGAAGCCACTTTTGGACCTATTTGGATAATTCTCTGAAAGTAATTGGCGTGGTTAGAAGAGCTTTTCGAAGAAGAAGCAGAGAAGCCCTGCCAAACAGCCCTAATATACGCTGATCTCGCAATTATCAAATCTTGGAGAAATTTATTGATACCTGCTTCATTGGACATGATGCTTTCTATGCATTGTTCATACTCTTCTATGTACTGGCTGAAAAGATTACTCCACATCATTCGGATATCAGAAGGTGACGTCTTAGAAGGTTGTGTTTCACCGCCACTAAGATCAGCCTTACTTGCTGCTACAATTGCAAGCTCTGCTAGAAGTGCAGAGGAATCTATGGCGGTGCACGTCAAGTCAAAGTCGCAAAATATAATGAGATTCTCTTCAGCACTGTTGTAGAGTTGAGAAACGGGGGCTATGGTACGGTTAACAACCGATTGAGTCAATATGAATTCTAACTCGAGTTTCATAGCTTTATGATAGAGCCTTTCTACAACTTCTAGCTCTTCACCGGTCAAAGAAATGCTTAATTTATCTAGCATGACTTCGATCCTTCCAGCTGATGCCTAAATTTTGAGCAGGCAAAATAACTAGTCAGACAAGTTTCCGAAAAATAATGTTCCCCTCAAGAAGAAAAGTGCTTGGGTTCATCCCAAAAACTCCCCAATACTATTACCATATAAAAAATTATCATCACTTATAACATTGGACAAACCTCAAATTTTTCCGAGGAGAGACTGTTAAGCCACTTCTTGTAAATGTGTTCACTTTCCTCAGGCTCTATAAGAGCCAGTATCTCCTTACTTACAAAGTTATAGAGCCTCATGCAGGGTGCAATGGAGCTCAGTGTATATGCAGCGAGTTTTGTTTTCTCAAAAGGAGTAACTATTTTACCGGGGAATTTCTCTCCTTCCACTTTCCCTGCTGCTGTTTCCAGCAAGAATTCTGTGTATTTGACTGTTGCAGTTTGGCACACACTCTCTTTTGGGGGCTCAAAGCCCCATTCCTGCAGCATCAAACATTCAATTAAATCTAATTTCTGAACATGTACACAATGAATTGTAAAGCTATCCTGTTATGAGAAATAAAATGTAAAACCGATGCGAAAACTTTTATCCATTCCCTTTCCCTTTTCTTCTACCCAATTGTTAATTTCATTAATCATTTTGGGATCAGTTGCAAATAATGGCTATCAGATTACATTCTCAATTCCATTTCTTATTTTTGCCAACGAGATTATAAGACAGATCCAAGAAACTACTACTTGGGGAAGAAATGCAATGAAACGTACCCAAAATTTCTCTCTCCAAATAGAAAAACACAAGCATTGATGCTAAGTCCCACATGAGAAATTAAGATGGTAAAACAGTAACACAAATGTTTGCTATTTTTACTTATCACAGGTTTAGAGCAACAACATATTTCTGAAAAACAACCAAAAATAGATAAACTGAAAAAACTGATAGTAAAATGATTACATGGATAAGAGTATCTAGGTTTCTAAGCCTCTTCAAGACGCGTTTTCTTAACTTTGTAATGGCTTCCTTGTCTTCATCATCATCTGCATATTCCTCTGCTAGTTCATACCTGATAAAACATTATGCCTCAGCCTATTGAATATCTGATTATAACTTTGATCATAAGAAAAAAAATAAAAAAAAATACACCCTCATTCCTAAAAGAATTAATATTTTCTTTGATCTCCATTCCATAAAGTTTGTTTTATTGATATTGAATGTCAAGATAACTTTTTAAAATTTGTTATTAACTAATTAGTTCAACCTTCTTTACTTCAATATTTCATCATTTCTTCTAATTATACTTTCATAATGAAACTTCATTCTAAAAAATTACTGATTTGACCAAGAAAAAAAATAGGCAAGAATATGCATATATTGTATGTATATCGAGAGAGAGAGAGAGAGAGAGAGAGTGAGAGAGAGAGAGAGGACTTACGCCTGAGCAAAAGTTTGAAGAAAATAGACATCTTGAGAGATGCAATGAAGAAAAGTGTGAGAATCCAATGTACCAGAGGCTAAGCAAATTATAAAAGGACTGTAAAGAACAGAAACCCTTTCATTCTTGAACTTATTCCATAGCCTTGTAGCTATGCCTTCTTCATCAGATCCATTCAACCCAAAACCTCCCATTTTCTTCGAAACTATAATTACAGCAAAAACCAAACAACAGCGTGCTGTTTTTTCAACCCTAAATGGAGAGAAAGAATGAAATGTTAAAAAGGGTTGGCGAGGAGTAAACTATATTCCACGTTTGATTATTTATAGTAATTTAACAGCACACGATCGAGTCCACATGTGCAGGAGGACAAATACGCTTTTGCCTAGGAAAAAGTGGTTTAGCTGGTGGGGTTGGTTGGGTTGAACAGGGTATCTGTTGAGGGCCGGCGGTCAACTGCCGTGGAGGGACAATGAACGAGATTCCTGTGAATGCACAAAAATAAAACTACTTTTCAAGTGCTTTGCCATGCCAATTTTTGTTTTCTGGGGTGAGACTTTTTCAAGGAGAAATCCTTTTAAATGTATTTCTTTTGACTTTTCGACCTTTCTTAAATGTGGCAAGTCATGTTAAAACCGTGATTCTCATATCCTCCAGTAACGAAAAATATTTATTTGAATGAATTAAACTTATTGTATATCACTGATTGTTTAAAATGTTGTTGAAATTAATGCAAGCAGTAATATTGTATTTGAATAGCTACTGTAAATTATCCAAAACAAATTTTCAGAAAATTTCAAAACAATTCAAAGGGTGATTTCATGTGATCACTTTAATGTTTACTGTTGAGACATGAGTGTCACCGTTTTAAAAGATTGGAACATAAAATATCACACGTACAAGAAATTGGAACTCTTGGAAGAATTTACATTTTACCCCTTTTTTTTAAGGTAAAGGTGAAAGATAATTACTTTCTACTTTCATTTAATTATTGTTCTTTTCATTCAAAAATACGTAATTGTTTAGCGTTAGTGTAGTTTCTACATATATTAGGGATCCTAAATGGTGATAGCTTATTATTCCTTGAACAGATTAGTGCCTATTTGTTATTTATTGCTTTTATTTGGAAAAACTCGTGTTTGGACGAAGAATTGAAAGAAAGAACGGAAAAGTGTTAATGAAGGAAATTCAAAGATTGTGGACTAAAGTGCATATAGTCAAAAATTGTGACGGACCTCACGATAAAGATTTAAGAGTACTACGTGTCAATTGGATGACAAAAGAAGTCAAATAGATGAAATATAGTCAAAGTATTATCGGCTATAAATTTCTAGTAAAAAAAGATGCTTCAAATTTTCTGCTTCAGATTGAAACTCATTTTTGGCATAGTGAATGCTCAAATTGGAAAATAATCTCTCTCTAAATAAGAATTGTAGTCCTTTGATTTAGCTTTCAACGCCAATCGAATATCGGGAGAGAAAGTTATGACGAAAATACTGAAAACTACTAGGAACATACTTAGGTGCTTGCCTCCCCCTCTTCTAAGATCTCCTGAGGCGCTACAAACAAGCCTAGGCTGCTCACTTTGGTATAAAACGGAAAAAAAAAAAAAACTGATTTTTCTTATTTTTATTTAGGTAACAATTTAATGAAATTTTTTGGCATCCTTTAAATATCAAAATTCGACCAGAATGTGGGAAAACTTTCTTAGACCTAAAATTCATATTTTCTAAATATTTTGGAAGCGAAGAATGAGAACAATTCATCAATCAAAGTTGGATTTTCACAAGAATTTTGAAGATTTATCCTCCATTTTCAAGAATTCATTCAAGGAAATGGATTTCTCCACTTTCGTCCCATCTTTTCTTGATTCGGGTGATGTTATTTCATATTTTATTGCGCAAAGTTTTTCTATTGTATTGGATTATCGAGGAATATTATTTTTGTTTATTTCTATTTAAGACTTTAATTTTGTTATTTTATTGATTTTGCATTCCCATCACATTTTTTGATTATTTGGCCATTAATTGAATAGTTAGTTACTTGTTGTAATGTACGAATACTCACAATAAGTTTAGAATGCGGTAAAATCAACACATGGATAATGAGAATAATATATATGGCATATGCAATCATGTAAATAATATAAACTAAATGCGTGATTTTCATATTAATTCGGATTATGAATAAGATCAGATCGTATTAATCATAGATTGTGTATCTTGAAAAAGAGCATTTAATATATTAGTGTTATCGGTTATAAAAAAATACATGGAATTAACTAGATTATTAATTGATTATTGAAATAAATGAAAATTGGGGGAATCATGAATTCAATACAAGCATTCACATTCATTAAAACCACAATTTACTTGCTTTATTAGCATATATTAGAAGTAGTATATAACAACCACAAAATCACTCTTTTGTTGTCACTATTCACTCAAATACAATACTAACTATTGAACTACACTTTAAACTTTATTTCTCGTGGGAACGATAAACTCGAAACTCACTATTTCTATTACTTGTACAATGATCTTGTACGCTCACAGGTTTTAACGTAACATTTAGTTCATCGTCATTAGGAATAGTCTTTTAATCTATTGGTCACTGTGTTATCTTGGAGTGACGATATAGTGCTTCATAGCTACCGTTGGGGCGGATTTGTTGTGTTGTTTTTTCGGTAAAGATATTGCTAATTGTGGTGTGAAGACGCTCTTGATCGTGGCTTAATTATAACATTTACTTTTCAAGACTATTAATACAAGTCGTATACTTTATGACATTAGAATACTTGATCAACTTGAAATATTCGTACGCAGTTAGAATCAAGAATAATTCTTGGCCCATTAAATTTGAATGGAGGGGTCCCCACGTCACCAAGTCTAAACTTGCATTAATTGATAACAGAAAAGAAAACTCGTTCAATTGATAACACTCAAGGAAGAAGTATTTTCTCAACTTTCTTGTTTTGAATTTCTTGTACTTTAAATCCCTATCTTTAATTGATACTCTAAGACATAAAATTAACAAACTAAAATAAATTAAAAATGGTAGATCTTGAAGCAATGCCCTATTGCAGCAAACTGAACGAGGCGATTATATAAACAATATGCATGTTGTGGGTAAAATTTAAATGAATCATGTTCAATTTTTATTTGAAATGGTTCAATATAGGATTAGAGCATGCGATACGATGGTGTGAATTTTAATTCTCGATTTACCTATTTATGAAAATTTTGCACATATCAAATAATTGTGGAGACAATGACTTGAACCGGTATTAAGATAATATCTAATAAATTTATTTCATTTAAAGAGAATTTCTCCCTAATTCATCACTGATAACATCTCCTCTCTAGAAGAGCCCACTTCTGCAATTGGGACAAGAATTTGCAGAAACTAGAGCCCATAAAGAGTTTTTAACATATAGCCCAAAATCCTTGGTCAGCACAAAAAAAACTACAGCCCACAAACAATTAGGCCCTAGCTTTACCAACTTGCCACATGTCCAGCCCACTAAGTTTCATGTTTGATTATAGGAAAAACTAGGACTTCTCTTAACCTTCCAATTAGTATTGTATTGGCTCTCCAACATTCAAAAGTAAAGTTTTGAATTCTCGCCCCATTTAAATATGCTACATCTCGAAAACTATCAACGTGAATATTAAGGTCCGTTTGGTAGAGATTAAAATCGGATTAAAATTGAAAAATTAGTCGTTATTGTTGACTTTTATTAGACGAGTGAGATCCAATAACGACTACATTTTTAATTTTAATCAGATTTTAATCCGTATCGAACGGGGCCTAAAACTAAAAGTAACTTAAAATTAAAAGGCAAAATGGTTAAGAATCAAACTCGAGAATCCATATTTAACTGGATTTTTACATACGATTTTAACGTTCACATGATAATTTTTGTTACGAGAGGACATAGATTCATATGTTTACATAGAATAAAGATCCAGACATCACTCTTGAAGATAAAAACCCAAAATCATACTAATTAAAAAGTAAAAGTTATCAAAAAAAAAAAGTTAAAAAGAGTACAAACCTAATTTTTCTCCCTTTAAAATGTTCAAAGTTGCATCACAAGCCAATCTTTTGAAAAGCTAACGATGTTTTCAAGTGAATGGCTGTCCTCGTTACACACCACCCTCTTACACTTCATACCACATCATCATCATATCTCTATTATACGTATTTCTCTCTCACTAGAACATTTCCTTCTCTCACTCTAGACTAGAATAAGCCTCAGCAATGGCATTGCTACAGTCTTTTGCAATTTCTTTTCCAATCTCTCACTATTCTCACCAACCCTACTCTCTTCCAGGTTGCCCCTTTTACTCATTTATAATTTTAATCCCTTTTCTTGGTTATATGAATGTTTTGGCTCCTTGCAATATTCCTGGATTTTCTTGCTCTAATGTCATGTGATGGAATGAAAAAAGACATGCTTGTCTGAAATTTGCTGAAATTAGCCAATGTTGTTATATTTTTTTGTGACCATATTTTCTTAATTTCTTCAGATCTTTTTGAAAATTTTTATGATAATTTCATAATCACATACATAACTACCAAAATTCGTATCGCATACATATACAGGGGTCAGTAAATAGTAAATAAGTGCAGAAAATAGAATGTCTGGCTATTATTTTATTGAATTATGTGCTATTAGTACCCTTTTCTTTTCTTTTCTCCCGTGTTGTGGCAATTTTCTTTTGAATTTTTTCATATTTTTTAATTAAACTTCTGTCCTTAATTACGAGGAATCCATCTTTCTTACATAAAATTGTTTTAGTGGCATGCCGAAGAAAAAAAAAAAGAGTATTTGTGAAGTTGTACTGGTGTTTCTGGTTATAAATTGTGTCCTAAAAATAAGTATATAGAGATACTTCGATAGCAACATTTAAGGGCTAGTAGTAGTACCTCGTCTCTGCCAAACATAATGAGTAATGTTATTCATTCCTAGTGGGTTACAAACACAGTTTAGGTGGCTCTAAATGATAGGTTAAATAAAAGGTGACTTATTTAATTTCATCTATCATTTAATGCCACATTAACGCCACATAGAATGTGTTTATATCCTCAGTGGGGATGAATAGCATTACTCAAACATAATTTATAACTTGTATTCTAGGTATGCCACATTAACGCCACATAGACTGTGTTTATATCCTCAGTGGAGATGAATAGCATTACTCAAACATAATTTATAACTTGTATTCTAGGTTGATTTGTCATATGAGTCTCATCCATGTTTGAAGCTATCCGAGGCCTCTAATCATGTTACCGACCAAGTGTTAAAGTCCTACACTCCTTTGGTCAGGCAAGCCTCAGTGACCAAGGTGTTCTTTTTTTTCTCATTTGCAACTCTTCTCAAAATCTTGCTTGAAAGGTGGAGTTGGCATCCCATTCGAACTACATCGATTCACCTTCCTTCTTATATGCTCGGGTGTCATTCATCCATTTAATGGTGTCAATTTGAATGTGAAAAGTATTTGAAAAATTAGTGTTGGTCTTGAACTGTGTAGAGCTTAATCACAAATGCTAAAATTGTGGTGTTGATGCTAAGGTTATCCACATTTAATTAGTCATTTATGTTATCTTTCATCAATGGACTGTAAAACCTGCGGTGAGAAGTGGGCATAACCTGGCATTAAGTTTGTATTGCTAGAAATATGTTCATCATTTGTTTGTTTTCTACTTTGATTGTTCTCGAAAGTTTAGATTATGGTCTTTTGTAAGTTTGTAACACTTGAAAAGGTTCAAATCAGTAAATGATCATTTCGAATTGTGTAGGAGTGGCATTTGGAGGCGTTCACACTAGCATGCGCTCATCGTTCAACGGCCAATCTTTGTGCCTATCACATTCAAGTTTGCCTAGACAAACTCAAACTCGAAGAATGCCTAGACTGAGTATAATGATGATAAAACCAACAATTCAGTTCATTCAAGGAACTGATGAACAGACAACCCCAGATGTGAGGCTTACAAAATCAAGGGACGGGACTAATGGTATGGCTATATTCAAGTTTGATCAACCCTCGGTTTTTGACTCGTCTAGTGAAGTAGGTGATATTACTGGATTCTACATGATTGATGAGGAAGGAGTTCTTCAGTCAGTTGATGTTAATGCAAAGTTTGTGAATGGGAAACCTGCAGGAATAGAGGCCAAATATGTAATGCGAACTCCACGAGAGTGGGATCGGTTTATGAGATTTATGGAACGATATGCAAACGCGAATGGCTTATCGTTCGTCAAAAAATGAGGCAATTTATAATCTTTTTAGTCCTACATTTTTGTGCCAATTATTTTCTTTTTTGAGATGCAATTCATGTTGCTGTAATTAGGTTAAATACAAGTGTATATCTAACCTGATATATTATCCCAGTTCATGAAGGATCAGGCATTTTCTCTGTCAACCCTGATGATGTTTCATCACTTATTTGATGCCCTTGTCACTGATTAGGACTTACCATTTTCATATGTATGTTTATATGGTTTCAATTCTAGCACGTGTCTTTTTCGTTCAGTCAAAAATAAATTTTCATTTATGGTATAGACACCTATGACCTCCCACTCCAAGTCTAGCATTGGCTCGTATGCCATCATTCGACCAAGTAAATGGAACAAGGGCTCAAACATAAGCATACTTGTTGAAGGGATTAGTTTGGAGAGTATCCTGACTAGAAGGTTTTTAATCTTTGCGTTGAATTCTCGAGTATTTGGTGTTACATTTTAAAAGATCGAGATGCTTATTTGAATTTAAAACCGATTAAATTGATCGTTCGAGCTTAATAAATTCTAATATAAGATTTAAATTTTCATCTTAAAAGGTTAACCTTATTATAAGTAATGCAAATTTTTTGTTTATTTATCGATGGGGGAGCATCGAATCACAAGAAGAATTATACACAATTTACCATTTGAGTGTATGCCAGGAAATCCAATTATTTTATATCAATGGTAGTTGGATGAAAATATTGTTTAATTATCAGGTAGTTGGATAAAATATTATTTAATTATCATATAGAATCACTATTATTCCTATTTAATCCATCTTAAAGCCTAATCAGATTCATTAACCACCACAAAAAAGGGAAAAAGACAAAACAGAACAGGACCATTAACCTAATATTCAGTAGATGGTCTATCTTCTTTATATTATAAAACACACAAAAACACACATGAACATGATGAGAGAGTGGGCGTTCATAAAAAAGAATGATAAGACAAATACTTGGTGAAAATGTTGAAAAATATAATTATGTGGGAAGTAGTTTCACATATCTTGTTTTAAACAAAATTCAAGCAAACAGTCAACAGTGTCACTTTAAGCTCCTTTTTTTTTTGCGATGTATTTGCAGACTTCACCTTCAAGTCATGAATGTTGTCTTTGCTCATTCTTCCAAGAATTTTTAGCTGCATCAGCTGATGAACTATCAGAATCCGCATTCCCAGGCTTCGGTTTTGAGAAAAAGGGATCCCATTCGTGAGGTCCTATCTCTTGACCTTCATCTAATAAAGCATATTTCCAACTAAGCTCCTCGATAAAATTATCATCTTTACACCCCTTGATGATGTCCCTCCTCAACCTTGTAACTTTGTCAATAACTGCCTGAACAGCTACGTCAAAGGCGTCTTTGAGAGTTTCCAATTTAGAACGAGGATCGGCATATATCAGCTGAGGGATGAGATTTATAACTGCCTCCCTCATTTGCTTTACCTTCTCGGGAGAAACTAGACTGAGTATTTGCTCTATGCTGATATTCCTCTTACGAATGCGATCCTCTGGAATGAAAACAGAGTATTGCGAATAATTCTTCGGTAAATGCCAGGTGTACTGCGTGTAGGCTGATCCAGGATGGAAGAACACGGGTATACAACCAGCCAACATGGAGTCAAATGCTGATCTTCTTGTATATGAATCGCCCTGAGGCTGCAGGCAGAAAAGAGAGCTCTGAAACATCTGCATGATACTGCTAGGAGAGTGACACTTGCTCTCTCCAAAATCGCACTCTAGTAATTTGCACGCGTTAGATTTCTTACACTGATCAATGATCTGGCCCCTGATTGATTTGGGATTGTCTGGACGAGGTGCACCAGCAAAACAGAAAAGATACTTGCGTTCCAGATTCCTCATTCGGTCCTGCCAAATTAACACGTCAGCATCCCTTGCGGGATGGAAGTAGGTTGGATAAGGAATGCCATAGTCATTCTCATTCCAGGGGCTCGACTCCACCACAAGCATGGACATGTTTTTGGCAGCCGGTAAGAACAGGAGTTTGTTCCCCCAGTCAGATTCTTGGTCACTCAGTCTCCTAAAATCCCAAGTTATCCTACCTGCGACAAGAAAATGATCCTTTCCTCCCATTATGTTCCATTCTGGCCTCGACATGAGCCAATCAACTAAAGCAAGAGAAGCAGCGTCTCTTGTCGATATGTTATGCCCCCAAAGATACCTAGCAATGTCAAAACCGGCATAGAAAGGCACAAAAATAGCAGCAGCAAGAGATGAATCATTTGTTAAACACTCAAATTGCTTCATCCGATTACTAAAGATCACATCCACTGCAAACTGATTAGTTGCATACCACCCAGTGTTCGAAAACACCCCTTCAACATTCTCCAATGGTGGACCAAGCCCAGCATTTGTAGTGAACTTGCACATATTTGTCCAAAGGCTGAGGCTCTTACACTCCTTAAGCATATCCTCGTTGAACTTTGGAGGAAGATCGTGAACATAAATATATCTCCCTCCACACGGATCACTCTTATTCTCTATTGTTCTCAACGCCCTCATAAAAGGATAATTCTGCATCTCATGACTATCTAAATGGCTAATAACTGGTGGTGATCTCACACCTTCCACCTTCACATTATTTAAGCTTTCATCTTTCGATTCATTATTAACTGATTTTTCTTTTTCATAGCCACCATCAACTCCAGGACTCTCAATGGTAATGGGGCGACTGACAGGGATCTGGTTGGAATTACTCATCCGAGTTTTTAAAGATTCAGTTTTTTGTGATAATGTGCTCAAGCTATCAACAACACTACTACCTCCAAGTACCACAAAATGGAAATACAACAATAAGCTCCAAAACAAAACTGATAATGAAACTAATAAACATAGCCGTGAATGTTGATTCTTGCCTAGCCCCTTCTCCATTTGTTCTCCTAAAGGTGGTGTTGCCGCCAGGCGGCGTCTCATTAGCTTTGAACCACTCAAAAATCACCCCATACACTCAGTAAAACCATGAAAATACAGAATTTCATATATTTGTCATCAGTAAAAACCCACGAAACCCCCAATCCTGCCAACAGCCTTGATATAATGCTGTTTTTCAGGAACCATTCATTAATTCCCAAGAACAACTTCAATAAGCGTAGTGTAAACACACACACACACACACTCATTAACAGCTACCAAATTATATTAAAATTTTCTAGTCTAAAATTCTAAACAATAAAACTGGGCATAAAAATTGAGCCATGAATGACTTACAAGCAAAATGCAGAGAGATTCTGAGTGAATCAATTTGTGATTTGATTATTCTACACATTTTCAGAATATATTAGGGGCCTATTTTATGGAAAAACAGTAAAGGCGCAAGTTAGAGCTCTGTCGGTTCATGATATCGATGACATCTGCCAAATTTCGTGTACAGCGTGGTGTACGTGAAGTGATATAACAAGTACCAAGTAGGTAAAAAATCGATCCACCTTCCAGTGCATTAAAGTTTGTACTGATAGTCGTTAGATGGACTCGACTCGTTTATCACCAAATACGGTTCATTCCACGAGCTCGTCTAATCAAGACGCGAGTTAAATCAAGTCAAATCGAGTCGAGTCGAGTCACAATTTGTCAAAATTTTTTTAGTAAAAATGACATATTTCACTCATTACGATGTGTTGGTTCACTGTCGAGCCGCTCATCACTCTGTGAGAAGAAATATAACAAATGTTGTGATTGATTGTTTTTAAAACGATTCAATCATAAAATGTCACATAACATTATGTCAATAATTATTTTAGAATCATGACCCGTTATTTTGTACCTACCTAAACACACACTAATGGATAAATGATTTCCGTTCCGATATATACATCCAATAACGACTAATTTTTCAATTTTAATCCAATTTTAATCTCTACCGAATGGACCCATAATACTTTATATAGTATTTTACATACAAATGAGTTGTCAATTTTTTTTTTTTATTTAGTTAAAGAAATTCTAATCCAATCATATTTCAACACATCACATACAAGTAGCATTATTCAAATAACTGGTAAGATATTTTGTCAAATGTATACCGTGCGATGGCTGAGGAGAATTCAGTGCCCTTTAATCGTGAATATTTACGTGTGGAGTGGGAGTTAAGAGCACCAATTATTTAACCACAATGAAATAATGAACTGAAGAATGGAATGTGATACGAAAGGATGGGAAACCACAAAATTTGTTGATGATTAAACAACATTGGGACCCATATTCTTTACAGTACTGAAGAAATCACGTTCCCAATTAACAATCATGTGACCCTGTCTCTCTAGATCTCCATTCTTTCTCATGTACCACAAATTTTAACGAAAAAGATGAAAACTTATTATTATATATTGTTCAATCTAATCGAAAATAACGAAAATGGCCTTGAATTTTAAAATAAACTTGAAATCTTGCATGCAGATATACACATGGAAATTGAAATTTATTTGAATTATCTTTGATTATAGACTCGTTTGGCAGGACTTCTGTTTTGCTTCTTCATCTTAAGTCAACTTCCTCTAAAAGTTCTTTTAAAAAATTATTCAAACATACTTAAAAAATAGCTTTTAACTTTTCAAAAGTAATACCAAACAGAAACACCTTGTAAGTCCTTTCAAAACTTTCGAGCTAGCAAATCTAACATAAGTAGATAATAGGGGAGAGAAAAATAGATGAAAAACTATGTCAAACAAGTACAAATAATATGGCAAGTACAAACGAAAATATCAAACAAAAGAGCGTAACAAAATTGCTTTCCTTAGTCTTGCTTACTAGTCGAAAGCCTCTGTCCATTTCAACATTTTTCAGAGAGAGACACACACCAGGATCTCCCATTTTCACATCACTACCAATCAAGATCGAGTTGTTAATACCCTGTGTATCGTTGTTTATATAAATGCTTATGGATGGTGATTCACCGGAGCAGCCCCCACGCCGAGTGATCATAGATGCCCCGAAATTCACCCCTTCCAATTTGACATTCTCAAAGGATCCACAAATGATTTGTGGTCGCTTTGAGTGGCCGATGGATTTCTCTTGTGATTTCAAGGGGGAGAAGTTTTTCATGGTTGCTCTTTATTTTCCCTATTGGGAGACTGACTCGCTTTATAGAGTGAGCCACATTTACTTTTCCCCAGCTACAAGGAAAGGAAGCGTTCCTTTGGAATGACTTAATAATCACTCAATCAACCTTATTGATGTCTCTCCCTCGTGTTCGGTATTTAGTTAAACGCGCAAATAATGTCATGATGTGCTAAAACTGGTTGCATTAGCATGTTGTAATGAACCAAACATGGTAATGAAAAAAGATTTCATGAAGCCGACTAGATATATGTTGAGACTCCTCTTTTCATTCTCTTACATGTATTCAGAGTTTGTTTGCGAGAGATTTTTTTTTTTTAAGAACGCATTGTTAAAAAGTGAGAAAAGATACTGAGGCACATGAAAAATGATTTCTTGTTTGGAGAACGTGAAAATGAGTTTGGGGAAAATGAATTTTTCAAAAAATCTCTCCCGAACAAGCTCTTAGTTAAAAACACGAGCAAATGGATCAAAGAAGAAAGAGTAAAGGCACAAATGACCATGCAAAAAACAATCAACACAAATGCTTGAAAACCATTAAAAAATAATCTTCATGTTTTCTAGAATAAGTTGTGAATATTGGAATTGCTGAAGAAGAATCTCCCATATCTTTATTCTTCCTAAGTTCATCTCTTGAAATGGACAATCTCAACCTTGTTTAAACAGCTGAATTTATTATCTTTTATCAACTATGATGTCAGTTGATTTTTTGATTCTTCATCAGAAAAGATATGAGGTGGCAATCGATTTCACAGCTGAAGGAAATGAGGCAACACATACTGACTCCAAAGCTTCCAGAAGGATAGATGAAGTTTGCAGAACTAAATAACCGACGAACATCAAGACCATGACTGGGGGGTTACTTTTTCACTAACTGTAGAACCATACTGTGGACCACCCTTACGATATTGTATAAGAAACTCGATTGGATACCCCTTCAGTTTATGTGGCACAATCCCAAGATCCTCAAATTTTAAAGCTGCAAGCAAAAAATATTGGTTGGATAATTTATATAAGAGTGCAGCAAAATGTTTGGCAAAGCTTATAAGCTGGTCAAAATCTACTTTTATCCACACATTCCTCAATCCACAACTTTTACCCACTTATTAGTGTGTGTAGGACCCACAGCTAATAATCTAATAAAAGCTTTGCCAAAAATGCTATATAAATATATGGGAAGATCAGAGGGGCATTAAGGAAAAGTAAAACTAATCAAGGAGCAAACATAATTCTTAAATCTGACACGTACCATTTCCGGACACCAGTGTATCAGTGGAATTGGCTTCAATCAGGTCCAGATTGAAGATGGCAGGGATAGGCATCGGGACAGGAACTTTCTTAAGCAATATTTCTCGAGGCATTGCGATAGCCTGAAAACCAGACATGTCAACAAGTAATCATGAGATGATTCAACAATCATACAGGGAAACCTGCAAGGATGTCTTTTTACTTCAGGTAAACACTAAACACAGTTTCATGCCAGCTATAAGATGTCCAATAAGAAAAGTGGAAGGTGATTGTTGGGAAAAAAAAGAGTAAAAATTTTCGTTGCTGGCACATGCACCAGGCACCACTTGTTTTTCATCATCTCATAACTAGAATGCAATAGACATTTCAAGAAACATGCTCATATCAAATATTGAGAAAAAACTTGAAAGTTCTCATTTAATGTTGTACATATTTCTTTAGGCCCCATAGCCTCACTTAACAACTTGTCCCATATTCTCATTGAATGAATGTACAAAAACGGGCAGATTGATTTTCTCTCAAAAGTACCATGTGAATTCTTCAGATGAATTGAGCTGTACTTAGCAAAAGCTTATCCAGAAGGTGTAAACAGTTTCTTTATTTCTGATTGTGCAGAAAAGAAGAAATAAACAAATAGTTAAGGCAAATCTAGCTCTCCAAATGCCTAGGGCTAGGGCATGAGCAGAGACCAATAATTCAATTTCATAGAGGGTTTTGTTTGAATAATTATAAGATATTCAATTTCAAACCTGATTTTTGTAGACCGCACCTGAAGCCACTAGCACTTACCCGGAGAAGGGAGAAACATGTGGTATAAATATAATCTCATTATTCATGAAGTTAAACAACTAAAATACACTGCCTGCAGTTATTGAGAACTCAATGATGAGATTTTATTGGAGAAACTCGTCATATTGATCCTGAACCAATTCATGTCTGAACTTTTAGAAAATCAATGATTTCCTTTACAAAGGTTAACTTATGGAAATATTTGGCCAAATTGTTTACAAGCATTTCTCTTAAACTCTTGTTACAGTCTATGTCTTCTTATATAGACTAACAGGATAGTCAATTAAGAAACTTGATATCTTGTCCCTCGTCAATCTAAGGATAGGAGGTCACAAAAATTCGTGCCACATAACAAAGAAAAGCAAACAAGATGCTAATAGCACGAGCTAAAAATGAAAATATTTCTTATATGCAGCTTCAGATAGAGAGCTTAGCTAAAACCATACAAAGATATACTGGATAGGTATGCAACCGTAAATGAACTTACCTTAGCAATCGGAAAAGGAATCTTCACATACCGAGGCCATTCACGGATCACATCATACATAAGTTCAGCCTACACCACAACTCAAAGTCAACTACTGATTGCAACTTTAAAGGAAAACAAACAGAATGGCATGGTTGGCAAGGATTATAAAGAGAGAGTTTCTATTCACCAACTCATGGACAGTAAAAATATCTGGTCCACCAAGTTCATAGACTTTTCCCATGCTGGTACCATCATCCTTTAAGGCAGTGACAATAGCAGAAGCAACATCAACAACATATACAGGCTGAATCCTGTAGGAGATAATCATCAGAAACACACTCAACAGACATCCAAAAAATGTGTACCACATAAAACTATATGGCGTGGAGCCCTACTTGGTAGATCCATCTCCCATAAGTGGGAGAAAGCTGTAATTTTTGGCAAAATGCGCCCATGTATTTAAAATTCTATCCTCTGTGCCAATCATCACGGCTGGTTTCATAACTGTGGCCTAGAAATTGATAGAAGATGATAGACAGATTAATCAGTCTAATCATGAGAGTTTTACACATGCAGGATGGACTACCATAAAAAATATAAAACTATGTCAAATCTATAACCGTAGTAAACCACATTGACATCAATAATAAAATATAAACAAAGTCTGTACAATAAAAAAGAACTGTATCACCTTAAAGTTCATAAAAAAATAGTTTGATTATGGAAATTTGAGAAAGAAATGAGTAATAAATTAAAAGAAAAATGTAGTGCAAAACTTGAAAAGTCCAACAGAGACCAGATGTTTCTTTGTTCACTTGGGAAAGACAACCTTGTTTTGACAAATAAGATTCAAGATGCTTTTAAAGTTGTCCCTATCATTTCATTTCAAAGATTATTTTTTAATCATGCTTCATGTAAAAGTTTCAAAATCTTCTCTTGCCTTCCTTTTACTTGTTTTCATCAATATGAACAGCAAAGACTTGTGCATACAAGTTTAGAAAACACATTTTGTCCTCCCCATCCTACAAGACTAGAACCTGCTATGCCTCAACCACTGGGCCTTAATGATTGTTCGGATACATCAAAAGGGTATCTGAAAATGTCAAGGATCTCATACTTCTGTCCAAAGCAAATAAGATCCTGATTTTTTGACACGTTTTAGTAGAGTTAGATAGAGGGAAAGAAAAGGGAGAGACAATTAATCAAAATTCTATTTTCCTTGTCCTTGATCTTGTACTTCCTAAGGATATATTTTTCATGTTGAAGTTCACGAGGTAGACCATTAGAAGAAAGAAAAGAAGGGAAAGGAATCAAAGCTTAATGTCTTCACTAAGAGAAATTTTGATCCAGTATAAAGGATGTGCTAAGAATAATTTTGGGCATCAGATAATTGAACCTAAAATATACAACCATCACTATTGCAAAACAGAAGTTTCTTTGCAAAAAGAAAATGCAAACTCGCGATCAAGGAAAAGTGGATATGATACCTTTTGTTCTTTTCTCCCTATAACAAATGGTAAAATGTCAGAATAATATCTTCCAGAAAAAAAGGACAAGGAAGAGAATTTGAGAAGGTTATAACCATGTATCTACAACACGCGCTCAAAATTTTAAAGTCGTGAAAAAAAAAAAAATACCTGACACGAGATTCGAAGTAGTGAAAAAAAAAATAATAAATAAAATACCTAACACGAGAAAGTTGACAGGAGATTGTGTTAAAACTCAATTGTCCACACAGCTCAGTATTTATTAAATCTAGGTTAAAACAAAAAAAACAATAATAGAAACCTAAATAGGTATCTGGCATGAGCATATAATTCATGATAAAGATTTACAAGTAACAGCAATAGTTGCTCAATCACAAGGAAAGTATATGATACCAAAAAAAAATAAAAAAAAGGTGTTTTAACTTACCTCAGGCAGTTCTCGTAAAACAGCTTCTTCAGCAGCTGCTTTAGACTTCAGAAATCTGGATGAAGATGATGGAGATGCCCCCAAACAAGAAACTTGAATAAATCTCATTATGCCACCGTGTTCTTTAGCAATCTGCACAAGGAAGATGCATTTATAGCTATGTAGTCTCATACTTATCACTGTGAGAAAAAGAAAGAGGAACTGAATATAGAAGATTTTATAAATGTAGATGAAACAGATAGTTTATAATAAGCATCTGTTACTCATAGGAAACCTGAAGTCAAACAATTACAATAAAATATCATAAATGCCTTTCAGATAAAGATTCCCTCCCTCGGTTGAGCAGCCAAAAACGAGGGTATAAATGTCACTTCCCCTCCCTCAAATTCGTCAAAAATTGTCTTCTATTCAAGACATGGAAAGGTGCACATGAATCATAAGGGTGGACATCCCAGTGAGAGAAGGTTCCCAACTGAACTCCTATTTACAGGCTTATAGTCCTATAAATATTAATTGAACTCTCCAAAGAGAGATTGAACAGCGTTGACCACCATAAGTCTAAATAAGTATTCCGTGCCACTTCAAATTTTGAGGCACAAGACCACGGATAAGTGCCTCGCACACATGTACATGCAAAGGGAGGAGGAAATATCACTAACTAAAATGATCATTCATTACAAAACTAAGAAATACGATGTTACCTAGGCGACCGATCAAGCTAAGCATAAATAAATTTACAAAAAGTGCATAATCACCAGTAAAAAAGTATGTAATTTCACCTAGGGAAGCAATGACTTAAATGTTAAAATATTAAATAGAAAGTTCTCCAGAGTCCAGTGTCCCTCCAGGCATCTGCCTCCCTGAAGGACCCATCTCCTCAATGGATTCATATCTCTTGTAGTTTATTACTGATAACCCACACTCGCCCTTTTCTTCTCTCTATCCTTAATTGGTCACATTCTTCTGAAGCCCTTCACTACTTATTCCTGCCAAAACCACCACAGGCAGTCCCCTAGTAACCTTTCCTCCTTTAATTGCTGAGAGAATAGTTATTTAGTCATCTTTTATTGATAAAGTTTCCTCAAATCCTCATATTGAGTCGTTTATTCCTAAGACTGTATTCCTAAGACTGAAATTTCACAGGTAAATATTCCATGTTGTGCCAAACTGAGTATAAGAGTAAAATCATACAAAAAGACCACTTTGAAAAAGAGAAGAAAAGTAAAAGATAACATCAAGATACCTGAGAATGAAAGGAAGGTGCAATATCATTTAAGAAAATATGAACTCATAACCAAGAAAATAAGAAAGAGAAGAATCACTAGACACTAACAAAATGAAGATCAGTTAATGATCTGTGCCGTACGATTTCTCTACCTTCTTTGGATCCCCTCTATTTTCACTTCTCACATTGCTTAAATAATCAACATTTCAAAAGTGCGTCCACAAGTAAAATATAATGTCAGGAAAGTTGAAACTAATCACAAACTTTTTTATAGGATAAGTGCAGGAACATACCATTGCAAGCTGTTCAGCCATGTGATGATTGACTTCCTCAAAGCTATAATTTCTGGTCTCGTATTCCCTTCCTGTTTGCAGGACAGTTTATAAGTAACGCAATTCCAATGCAACATTTTACCTAGTGTCAAAAGGTAATGAGGAACATGTACCAATAAGATTAATAACAACATTAGCCTTTGCCATCACTGCCTTGATAGAATTTTCATCTCTAGGGTCATATTTCATTGGAACAATCTGCATATGGTTGAATGTATAAATGATTCCAAAGCACATGCCTTCCAAATTGAGCAAAATCAACACTCTAATAAAAAGCATAAAGTCTACATAAGAATCTACCTGACCCAAATCACCCATTAATTTGAGGTGACGGTGAGAATCCTCAGACCCTCGGAAAGGAACTAATACTTGAGTACCCATTTTAGCTGCAAGAAGAACAAGATACCAAATATGGATCATATCATAAGAACACTCAATTCTATGATAAATTAGTCCTTTAGCACAATTTACAAGCTTTTAATCAGAAAAGCATCAAATGGAGTCAACAAGTAATGTACCAAGCTGTTGTACAAGATAACGCCCAAGAAATCCAGTAGCGCCGAACACTGTCGCAACAATTCCACTGCCGAACAAATAAATTCCAATGTTAGCTCAGAGCATTCGTATCAATTGTTATCTGAGATTAATTTATTTAAAGTTTATAGCATAAGATGACAACACATTTAACTAAAACGGTATTTTTAAAATTGAAAACCAAAAGAACATGCTCCGACTGAGGAATTGAAAAATGTGCAGAAATAATCTTAATTCCAATTATTAATGAACTCTAACTAGACTACTAGAGTTCCAGTAAAATAAACATCACAACTGCACACACTCAACCTAATGATCGAAATGCAAAAAACAATGCGGTAACATAAAACTGAAACAGTTAATTTTACAACCACTAAAACAAAATTTTATCGCTTCTAAGCCGAAAATTACCTAACAGAAGATCTTCCACCAGTGCCCTTACGGACCAGATGTCCCACCCCTTTGGTGGTAAGTGTAGATTGGTACCTCTCGCCTCCATAATCTAAAACCCGTGAAATTTCACTCCACGTCATCGTTAACAAAAACATAAATCTTTTAAATGAGTCTGAATTGACAAAAATAAAAAATGGCTATAAATGTGTAGCCCTAGAAATGTTGAGAAAACACATACACCGATCAGAAAGAGGGTAAATTGAAGAAATCGAGGGCGATTGCTTGATGTATTGGTGTCCTAATCTTCTCGAAACGGCCTGCATCGTTCTTTCCCAGCTGAGTTTAGTGAGAGAAAATGTGGAATGTGCTGCAAACTTAAAGACTGGACAATGGAAAGAATTGGTTTGTAAAGTGAGCGTATACTACAGTTCCGTTTTCGTTATAAAACGCGATTTTTGTGTAGGATAATGCGATTTCAGTTGAAAGTCGCTAGTAGTAAGTTCTTTCTCAAAGTTTTTAAAATGATATATTAGTAGAATAATTAGCGTTTCTTCAATAAAAAATTATTTTTTTCTCGAATTTACTTTTATAACTGCACATTCTTCAATTAGGCTCTGTTTGTTTGTCATTATTTCTTCAAAAGTAGAGAAATTTGTACCGTTGGAACCAGTGGTCCTCCCACCATTGTTGACCAGTTGTGTCATGTGTGGGCTCCCAACTTTGACAATAACGACACTAATTTTTCTAAAAATGGTGAAAGTGTATGGAACAAACAAGGGCTTAATATCGATTATTACGTGAACCTAGAGGTGAAAAATGGACAGAGCGACTCATGGGCTCGTGGACTCAATTCGCCCAGCTTGGCCATGGTTCAAACTAGTTTTGAAACAAACTATTGCCAAATTTACAATTTCTTTCACGAGGCGAGCCCACTCATTCGTGAGTTCCCATGAGTTGGCTTGGTTGAGCTCTTGGACACGAGCTGACTCGTTTTTCATTCCTCATTTTTTAACTTATCTTTTTAAATTTCTTAAGAAAATACTCCATTGTAGGTTTATTTTATTAATGTATTTATGAAAAACGAGCTGGCTCGGCTCGTTTGAACTAGTGGCAACTCAATTCGTGAGGCTCATGAACCAAAAAGCCAGTCAGATGTAAGATTTGAACACGAGACAAGCTCCAGCTCATATTCAACCGAGCCAAACTCAGTTGTCTATTGGCTAAGCCAACTTGACTCGATCGTTGTCACCCATACGTGAACCCATAATTTTTTTTGATAAATTTATATTTTACACTTATTTAGGTCTTTAAAATTAGATTATTTGTTAGATATTTTAATAAATTGTGGCTTAATTCTATACATATTGTGTTTGTTAGGTAAAGATCGATAAAATTGGTGGAATTGAAGAAAAAGGGCCAAATTGCAAGGAATACAAAGTGTGGAGATGTTTGCGCATGGCCCTTCTGTAGCCTGACTGAGCCTGTATTGGCTTGCCTACGCCTGGACAAGCTAGACACCCATGTTCACGCATGGGTGTCCCAAAGAGGAAACCTTATTTTTGATCCGATCACATATGAAACGATGTTCTAGAATCCTTTTAACTTGAAGAAGGCCGTCAACGAGAGTTTACCACAAAAAAATTATCATAGAAATGACGTCTAGCAAGGGCAAATGAATGAATTAACGCAAGATCTTGAAGTGCAAAACTAGAATTCAAGTTTTAAGGCCAAGAAGTTGAAGTTTCAAGTTCTTCTCTGTATTCTTTCTTTCAGGTAATGTATTTTCAATACTTTTTGTGTAATTTGTATTCCAATATGCTAGACTAAACATATATAATAGCATATTGGATGAGATCATTGGATATCTATTTATAATTCAAAGTATAGATATTTTAGTGAATTCTCATATTCTTGATTGATTATGCATGATTATTTCATTATTTAAATGCTTACGCACCATTTAGATAATTTGTTGTTTATTATAGTGTTTAGAAACTCACAATAGATTTAGAACATAACATAATCGACACACGTGCAATAGGTGTTAGGAATAACATTTTACAGTGTGTGCAATCTAATATGATGTAATTGAATGCATTTCTTCGCATAAAAATTCGGATTAAGAATAAAAATAGGTCGTGCTTAGGACATGTTTAATTTATCTAGAAAAAGAAGGTTAAACAATATAATATTATCAATTGTCATGAATACTTGAACAACACTAAACTATGTAATTTGAGAATTGGGAATAGATATCAATATCCAATACGTTCTTCTCATAATTTGATATAAAACAATGCATTTACAAACTTCATAGCTTAAGATAGGGAAATTACAAACATTAAAACTCTTTTGTGTTACATATATCGAATTTGATAAACAACTAGTACACTATAATTGAACTCTATTTCTCGTGTAATAGTACACTTAACGCATAACGTATTACTTATCAATGATCTCGTACGCTTGTGAAATATTCACAAACACTTTTCTCTACTTTTTAATCACACATTTTCATTAAAGATTATTTTCACTTCAAATAATATTTCCCAAACATGCACAGTCAAGTGTGATTATTAATAAATTATGAGACAACACCATTCGAGTATCTTTTATTTTTATGAATTTTTATATTGATAAAGGTCATGTTTCATTTTGTAAAAATTAGTATGTGTTGCGCGTTATTATGAAATGATTTATAATTGGTGTAAAAGTAATATTTGAGTATGTGTGAATGTTAATTAATTTATAATTAATATCAGGGAATATATATACGTGACAGTGAATGTTAAATCATTTATTTAGTTTCTAATTAAATAAAATTGGATGTTAATTAATATACATGGACTTGAATAATGAAATACATCATTGAATGTAAAATGATAATTAATTTATAATTAGAATTAATAACAATGAAATACTTACATGAAGATGAATATTAGTTCAATGAATATAAATGTTAATTAATTGAGAATTAATAATATGAATTTATACATTAATGAAAGTATACATGTGAAATGAATATGTCAAAATATATGTACATTGATAGTAACTAAATTGTTAAATAAATTAAATAAATATTGAAAAACAAAAAGTAAATTATTATTGACATAATTGAATTATAGAAAAATGGAAAGTGGGGTATTTTTGAAATAATTGAATTATAGTATCGTTTTTGCGTTACACGTTATTCTGAAATACTTCATAAGTGATCTAAAAATAATATTTGACCATTCATTTACACTTTCGATCTAAATATGAGAGCAATATAAGCTTCTGAAAATAAATGCTAATTATTATACATGTACATAAATAGTGAAATGAATACTTGAATGTGAGTACTAGAATTACAACTAAATGCATAAATCAAGATGAGTAGCAAATACAATATATGAATTAACGTGAATGTTAATTAATTTAGAATTAATACCAATGAATATATATGTGACAATAAATGTTAAGTCATCTATATTAAATGAATATAATTTAATTTTCAATTAAATGAAACTGGATGTTAATTAACGTATATGGATGTGAATAATGAATTGTATTCGTGAATATGAAATTCTAATTCATATTAATGAAATGACTTTAAATGTTAATTAATTGAGAACTAATACCAGATGCATGGATGTGAATGTGGATGTGAACATGGACATGAATGTGAATGTAAAATTTGAATTAATATTAATTAAATGGATGTGATTGTTAATTAATTAAAAATTAATAACAGGGATTACATGCATGAACAAGACTTTTGTAAAAATTATTACAATTTGTAAATTAAATACATATTGAAAAACGAGAATTAAGGCAATATTGAAGTAATTGAATTGTTGTAGGGGTTATAATCGTTCAAAAAATGATTCTTACTTGATATGATATTTAGAGCATGTTTGGTAGAGATTAAAATCGGATTAAAGCCCCCAGGGCAAATCTCCCAGTGGCAAAGGGAGGGGGGGCTGTTAGGGCTCAGCGCGGTAGTGTGACCATAGAGTTAATAGTCCAGACCTATCCATAAGCTCTCCACCCTGGCTCCTGGGAGGCACATCCTGCGATTTACCTCCTCCACGATGGCCCAGGACAGGGTCGGTGGGGGCCCTCAAGGTTGGGGTTCAACCTTTTTTTTTAAAAATCGGATTAAAATTGAAAAACTAGTTGTTATTGTTAATTTTTATTAGACTGATAGGACCCAATAACGATCATATTTTCAATTTTAATTGGATTTTAATTGTTATCAAACAAGCTCTTAATATATTATAGATTATAGATATATTTTCTTTCATATCTAAGAATTTATTTATCCTGCAAGTCGAGAACTTATAGTAACATATTCAAAGGGTAATTAGTACATAACATCATTGCCTTTACTATTACTGTGGAAAACGTCTTCACTTTTCATATATATATTTTTTTTTAATAAAAAAAGTGTAAACAAGTCCCAAATGTGTAACTAATGGTAAAAATATCAAAAAATGAAAAGTAAGGATGTTTTCACAGTAATAGTGTAAGGTAGAGATATTATGTATTAATTACCATTTTAATAAATTATTTGGGACTCATTTGCACTTTTCTAAAAAAAATTGGGAATATGATTGCCATTAGCTCTTTATTTTTATTTTTGTTTTATTTAAATAGAATGGTACATTTGTCATGTCACATCTTTTAATTGAGAAAATTGATGAAAATGACATTTTGCGCAATGAAACGTGAAAATAAGGATGAAAATGCCAAAAATGAAAAGTGAGAACATTTTTCACAATAACAATGAAAAGTAATAACGTTTTGTGCTAATTACCCTATATCAATACACAATTATCATCGTTATTTAAAACTAAGCAATTGTGCATAGATCATTTCTCTCACAACTTAGTCCATTTTTGGTCCCAAATTTTCAACTCTTTTTTTTCTCAAATTCATTTTTAAACCGCATTTTACCGACTTTTATCAAAATCTACTAAATATCTTGTTTTCAATTGAACCAAACATGGACTTAATTTCGTGCAGAATCTTCATATATGTAATAAAACTGAGGGGTGGTCTTATTTTCTTTTCAAGATAAATCCATACCGAGATCAGCAACATTTTGGAAAGACAACTAAAGTATAAAACAAAATTCAAAAACTAGTAGATGGGAACAAACCCTACAATTTACTCCCTCATGTTCTAAAAAACATAAAACACAATATCTTCTGCACTGCAAAAAAAATTCTATTTTATTACACGTGTAAATACAGTTGCCTCCCCATTTGTTCAGCCACCTCTTCTTACCAAAATTTATTCTATGGTACAGATTTTGCAGTGAGTGAATTCCCCATTGTGCTTCAAAAGGGGAAGAATTTTCTTATATCGACCCGAGCTCAAACTATTTCCCACCCGCGACTTTCAGTTTGAAACATTCCAGTTAACATGTTGTCTACCATAAATATTTCTTCAATTTGCGGGATGCAGCCAGTTAATCTTCCATGATGCTGTTGGCTCTTTTTTTTGGCCTTCTCGACCAGATTCCATGCACGACATTAAATCAAAAATCCGGTGCTCCACTTGATCTCGAGGAGTATTCAGTTACTAGCTTAAGAAACATGGAAAATTTGTCATCTAATAATCTTGCTGGAGTGTCAAACTCCGCAACTCGACCTGCAAAACATATGTAGGCAAGTTAACATTCTTTTCGTGCACTTTAGAACAACTCCATATCAAGTTTGAACAACCCTGAAAAGTACGGAAGATAGGAGAAATATAATCCTAAAGAAAAGCAGTGAAGAGCATAACCAAGCAAATAACAGCACAATATTAACCATAATACGGTCTATTCCATCCAAATATACCCCTGTTCGACAAAGCATTTTGAGATTATAAGTTGGTGGGTCTATGAAATGTATGGTTCTAAGTGGATAAAAGTTGTGGGTGTAATGAAATGTGATTAAAAATGAAGTTTGTCCAACTTACAATCTCAAAAAAGCTGTCAAGCAGGGGCTAAATATAGAGGAGAATTCAGAAAGGTACAGAACTCACCGTCACTAAGGACCAGAACCAGATCGCTATCAATAACAGTAGGAATTCGATGAGCAATCGTACAAACAGTGCAATCCTTAAATTCTGTCCTAATAATCTTTTGGATAAGGTTATCCGTGGCTGAATCAACTGAGGCTGTAGCTTCATCAAGCACCAAAATTCTTGCCTGCTTAAGTAAAGCCCGACCAAGAGATACTAGCTGTCGCTGGCCCACACTCCAATTATCTCCATTTTCAAGTACTGCCAACATCACATACAATTGTGGAAATCCCTATTAGTCCTCAGTAAAGGTGGCTTCCTTGCCACGGAAGGGCAAGATTTTAGTCCACTGGTGTAACATACTTACCAGGTGTATCAAGTTTTTGCTCTTTTTGGCGAACTATCTCACCCAGCTGAGACTTATCAAGTGCCTGGGCCAATTCATTAATAGCAAGTAATATTAGAAACAGATATGAAAAGAGTGACAAACAGAAGTACTCAAGTGATCATTTGTCATCCAAATACACCAACTATAAATGGACAACAAAGAAAAGCATGGGCACTGGCTACCAATTAAGAATGGAACTTCATTGAAATCTGTGGTAATCCAAATCGATATGAAAAGAAAGAGGCAAAACAGCTGAACCTGCCAAATTTCTTGATCTGAATGCTCTTCGAGTGGGTCTAAGTTTCCTCTAATCGTTCCTTCAAACAATGTTGGATCTTGGGGTATGATACTCAA
>CAIGRQ010051133.1:0-12602 GCA_903798375.1 Fraxinus sp. D2006-0159
GCAAAACAACAACGTGAAGCAGTTAAAAGAGTTCCAAGAAAGCAATTAGAACCTGTTTTCGAGGTTAGATAACCTTGGACTTCTTGCATCAGATTTTGTTGTGTCATTTGGATGGTAATGACAAGGCAGATCGCCTTTAGCATATTATTTTTCTACTACTATGCAATAGCATTGCTTCTTATTTTTCCCTCATATCAGGCACTTAATACACTTGGAACTACCAAATGGAAGGTGAATAAAAGAATACTAGGAGTCGTAGACAGAATCTGGGCTAGTGGGGGTCAACTTGCTGACTTGGTTGACCGAGAAGATGTGAGTAACATTCACAAGGATAAGTTTTCGTTTGCTTCAATTTCTCTCCTCATCTGTCTCCTTTTAAACCATTACTCATTCAGACCTTGAGGTTTTTGAATTTTTTTTCCTTTCTTTCTTTCTTGAAAATCTTCTATTCTATTTCGACTGGCTGTCTTCTTATACTTCAGTCTTCAACATTTTCCCTAATGTGATGCAATTCAGGTTCCTTTACCAGAGGAGCCAGATACAGAAGATGAAGCAGAAATCAGAAAATGGAAGTGGAAAGTTAAATCTGCAAAAAAGGAGAATAGTGAAAGGCATTCGCAGCGATGTGATATAGAACTCAAACTTGCTGTGAGTAGCTTTTTCATTCAATTTAATGGCACTTGAGATGTTTTTCTTAATCGTCATTAATTTTACTTCTTGATAGAACAGGTTGCAAGAAAAATGAAGGATGAGGATGGCTTTTATTACCCTCACAATTTAGATTTCCGTGGGCGTGCATACCCCATGCATCCATACTTGAATCATCTTGGATCTGACCTCTGCCGAGGAATCCTAGAATTTGCCGAAGGACGCCCACTTGGCAAATCAGGCTTACAATGGTTGAAGATACATTTAGCAAATTTATATGGCAGTGGTGTGGACAAATTATCTTATGAAGGGCGAATAGCATTTGCTGAAAACCATCTGGAAGATATCTTTGATTCTGCAGATAGGCCCCTTGAGGGGAAGCGCTGGTGGTTAGGAGCAGAGGATCCTTTTCAATGCTTAGCAACATGTATGAACCTATCTGAATCATTAAGAAGCCCATCTCCAGAGACTACCATATCTCATATGCCTGTCCACCAGGTAAGAAATTGATTAAATGTCTCTCAGCTGTATGGTCACCTTAATTTTTAGTGAGATGTTCAAGCATGTGTAACTATGCCATTGTTCTAAATCCTTCTCTTTTCCTTTATTTATTTCCTGTTCCTCTTTTCTTTTTTATGCTTATTTTTTTCAGTGGGAAAAGGAGAGGAGGGGATGGGGAACTCATCGGATAGGTTAAGACTATATGAAACAGGATGGATATGTTGCATCTGCTCTAAGTAATGTATATATAATATACTGATTTTTAATAGTTTTAGGTCTGATTTTCTTTAGAGTAATTGTTTTCATATTTCTGTAAATACGTCGAGTTGTCTAATGTGTGTTCATGCCATTTACACATGGTTGGACACGTTTACTATGCAGAAACTCTACCACATTGCGTGAATAAATTTCAAATGATCATCCAAGACCTACATTTAATATTTCATCTGTTCTAGAATGTGATACACACCCTTGCTTTAGCATATATTTATTTCATTCTCTTTGTCAAAGGTTTTTAGTTATTAATTACATTGTAAAGAAGTAAACCTGAATATATCATTTGCTATTTTTGTTGTGAAGGATGGCTCATGTAATGGCTTGCAACACTATGCTGCCCTTGGAAGGGACAAGGTAATGCTACTTCAATTACTTAAATATGTTTCTGTGTGCTAAGAAGGCTTTTAATATAGGACATGTATTCAAGTAATTATGTAACCGGAACGAGCCTATTTTTATATACTATAGTTATATGTAAAGGTTGGTCTATGCCCGATCTTCCTAGGTGGTTACCTACATATCTGAATGGTGTAAAGCTGAAAGGACCAAGCAATAGGAATTATTGGTTCCCAACTAATTCAATTCTTGCCTGGTTATAGTATTTCATCTCGACTTAATTAGATTTTTGTTATTTTATGTGGTTATTCTGAATGTGTTTTGACATTCCCATAACAATGCTGTTTGTGATAGAATGTAACTAACACTAATATATGTCCAGTTGAGAGCAGCTGCCACCATCTGTTCAAATTACAAAAGCTTTTGACTCTGGGCACACCATTTATTTTTTGTTCAGATGATGATAGATACGTTTTAAGGGGTCAAAAATTATACAAATTGTTTCACATAAATGTAACATGGTATTATATATCTTCAGTTGGGAGCAGCTGCAGTCAATCTTGTTGCGGGAGATAAACCTGCAGATGTTTACTCAGGAATCGCTTCTAGGTACGCTGTGACCATGATTTATAATATCATTTTTCTTTGTTTTACTCCCACCCCAAAATAAGTAAATTAATAAACAAATAAAATAAAAATTGACCAGGACAGTAAGTTGAATAAATATTTGGAATGTCACGGACTTGATTATATCTGGTTATAATCCAGTAAATAACTTGTCGATCTGTTAGATTAAACAAGTAGTATACTTCAGTTCTTTATTTCAATAGGAAGGGAATGATTCCTGAGATCTGCCTCTTGATCTCAGTGGAGACGATTATCGTCGTTTATGGGTTGCATTAATGCTCAAGCAGTATAAATGCTTTAAATATATCTTTCTACACATATATGCCCTGCTATCTGAATGTAGTTGAATTCATTACTGACTGTTTCTAATGTAGAGTTCTTGACATCATGAAGAGGGATGCTGCAAAAGACCCCGCAACTGATCCCAATGTTATGCGTGCTAGACTGTTAATTAACCAGGTTTCATTGTATTTTATGGATTTATTTTGTTTAGCAGATATCGTGACTTAAAGTATTAGGAAAATGGCTTTTTGCTGTTTCTGTTTATGCTTTATTATGAATAATATAAGTCGTTTCTTGGTTTAGCCTTTATATCCTTGAACTATGGACGCATTGAGTGGCATGCTGCCATACTTATAGGTGTCTATTTCCTTTTATGTTGTTGCAATTTAAGTTCTTAGTTCTTTATTTTCAGGTGGACAGGAAATTAGTCAAGCAAACTGTGATGACATCAGTATATGGTGTCACGTACATAGGTGCAAGGGATCAGATCAAAAAGAGGTTAAAGGAGCGTGGTGTTATTGAGGATGACACGGAGTTGTTTTCTGCAGCTTGCTATGCAGCAAAGGTAAGAGCATATAGCTTTATTTATTTTTGCCAAGTTTCCTTTTGAACTATAACAAAATTAATATTATAACATTTCATGTGGCATAGATGTGTTTCATATGATGTTGAGGAATTATCGGTTATGCTCTGCACACATATTCAGCATGTTGCTTAGGAAGGTTTGAGCTAATTATTTTTCATCCCTTGAGCAGACAACCTTGACCGCCTTAGGTGAGATGTTTGAAGCTGCGCGGAGCATCATGAGTTGGCTTGGAGACTGTGCAAAGGTATGTTCCATTCTACTATATGGAATTGTTTACGTAAAAATCTATAATACTGCTGCCTAATCCCCACTAACATCATTTTACCTGAACCTACCTAAGACCAAATACTGATATATAAATAGGCGAAGCTAGAATTGCCTAGAATGTGGATAGTTCCACTTCAAGAACCGAATCCACAGTGCATTATGCAACGAGCTAAGTTTTTGCCAGTGTGGGTAATTTCTTCAGATCACCTAGTTTGACATTTGTACTTAGATTCTGCACATGATAAGTGCCAAAGCTATCCGGATAATTATGAAATGCAAAATTGTTTAAGGTAACATAGTTATGAGGCAATTATATAATATTTATAGGAACCAGTTTCTGAAGTTCTCAATCTTGATTGCGCTATTCGGTTGAACTGGGTTGGAAATCATAGGTGGTGGCTGAGCATTAGAAAATAAAAAAACCCATGAGTGTTTTGTGGAGGGACAGAGGATAGAAGATGGACAGATGGAATGAGATAAACTACTATGGAGTGCAGAGATGAAATTTGCATGATAGGTAACACCAAATTAACCTTCACATTTAAAAACCTCCATTTGTACAGACTCATCATCATCCTACCGGGCCCCTTTGGGCAACAGCAGAGATTGCTATGTATAAATAAACTCACCATGGAACATGATACTTGATTAGTTGACGTAGGGACTACTATTGTATTCTATCTTATATTTGTTTCATTTCTGTTCTTCATTTCATTGCTTATATCACTACCCTCCTGTTCATTATCTCATCCTTGCATCATAGTTCTTTACGTTTCATTTTTCTTTTCTTTTTCTTCTTTCTCCACTTTTTTAGATTATAGCTATGGAGAATGAACCAGTTCGTTGGACCACACCACTTGGTCTCCCTGTTGTGCAGCCTTACCGAAAATTGGGTATTAATTTTGGTGCAGATTAAGACTTCTCTTCAGATCTTGACCCTCCAACGTGAAACTGACAAGGTAACTTCCAGTTCTTTTCCGTTTCTGATCTCATCTTACTACACACAACTTCACATCGTGTGTCATGATTCATTTTGTTGTCCTCCATCTTATTACAACATTGCTTCCCTATGCAACCCCCCCTCCCCTTGCAGGAAATACATTCTCATAGCCTCTGTGATACCCATGCCGGGTTTTGGCACAATCTTCTGGTTTACATTATTGTTTGGTGGGTGAATCTAATCAGGGTTTAGTTGGGTGGAAGGGTTGATGGCTGGATTCAAATTCCCCAGGTCGTAATTTTTTTGATTTTGCCCCTGTTTAACAACTATTCTTTCAGAACTCTTAATGAGGATGCATAGGTAGATGTTGAACTAGGAAGAATGAGAGATAGATGAGTTAGGCATGAATGGAGGGGTAGAGATTTTGTTGGAAATGGTGTTGATAGAAGTATAAATACCCCAAAGTGATGCTTTGGTGTCGGTCCTCATGATTGAATTTGAAAGTGTAATATTTATATTTTTCTCTAAGTATTTCTATTATTTTTATTGTAGGAATGATGCTGGAAGCTTATGCGATAACTCGGAAGTTGTAACATTTTAACTTATTATTTGTTTTATGAGATTTNGGTCCTCATGATTGAATTTGAAAGTGTAATATTTATATTTTTCTCTAAGTATTTCTATTATTTTTATTGTAGGAATGATGCTGGAAGCTTATGCGATAACTCGGAAGTTGTAACATTTTAACTTATTATTTGTTTTATGAGATTTTTGATTTTGGATGATTGTAGCATTTGTATTTTCTTATTTATTGAGTTTGGATTACTGTAATATTTACATTTTTTTCATGCTTGATGAATATTTTGATTTGTTTAGTTTAATTAGTATATTTTTAAGTTCATTAAATTATCTTGTTTCGATTAAAGTTTTTTACAATATCATGATTTATGAAAATGATAAAACTATCAACAACATGAATAAAAATATTGAACTTTTTCAGATTTTATTTTAGGCAAAAAAGGATTCAATGGGCAGTTTGAATTTAATGCGGGAAAAAAAATTGTACTGACCCGGCTCGAACCAACCTGAACCGTCTCGGGCCGGGCCGGTTCCTGTGAATGATCGGGCCGGGCCGGGTTAGAAAATATTTCAAAACCAATAAATTCGGGTCGGGTCGGGTTTGAGTAAAAATCGGCCCGACCCGGTCCGTTGCCCACCCCTACGAATAAGTACACTTATTAGTTTTTGTTCGCATCATGCAATAATTTGTCCATTCATCTTCCTTAAATCACAAAGGATGACATACTATTTTTTATTTTTTTATTTTTGTTTCAGAAACCAAATTCGTTCTTAAAATAAAAAATCAAACATCGAATATTGGGTTTTAAAAAAATTACTTTCATATTTTCAATTAAAGACATGAATCAAAAACTAATTGATGTACCAATCTAAATAAAGTGAAAAATTCAATTACCTCCAATCCATACGAGATTCTCTAAGCAATTGAATTATGAATGCCAACCGTACCTCACTTAAAACAGGTGGTAGTTAATTAGATCTAAAGTTATCATGTAAGAGCAAAACACACACTACGACTTTTGGGGTCCGTTTGATAGGGAGATGTGGAAAATAATTCTAATTCGACTTTAGTTGGAAAATAAAAATCCATCAAATTCATAGGAATTAGTTTTTCATGAAAATAAAGAAAATGCAGTTTGAATTGATTGTACATTGAAATTTGGTTTCTATTTCCACATTACAATGAAATGGCCAAAGATGAATTCGTTTTCCTTGAATGTGACATTTTCCATGAAATTCGTTGCAATCAAACTGACTGTTTAAGGGAAATAAATAGACTCAAATATCTTTCTCTTTCCCTAATTCGCAAAAATCATAATTCTATTCTTTTCCTAATTTCTTAAATAATTCCCACATCCTCCGAATTTTTTAATTCCCACCCAATTTTCCTTATCAATTTGCTCGTCTAGTTGTCTTTTTGTTGATCCTCCTCTCAGTATCTGAGACTCCATAGCATCTGAACTTATTGTTTGTGGCTGAATATTATATTTGTAACAAAAGATTTGGTAACTTAATTCTGTTTTTCAGTTTTATATATCGAGACTCTTAAGATTTTATTGTTATTAATTAGAAGAATAAGTCTTGTAGTCCTATTCTTCTGTTAAATTTGTTGGTTGTAATGCCTATATAAATGTAATTTCATTATTTTCTTCAGATAGTGCCTTCGTTCCTGCGTCTGTTCTTTTTCTCTAACATTCTTGCATCTACTTTTTTCTGTAATAGTACCTGAATCTGTTCTCTTTTATGTTTCACTTTGGTATCAGTATTAAAGAATAAGAAATGAAGAAGAGATTATTCTCTTATTATCAAAACGTAATTTAAACTGATTACATTGGTCCTATTTATAAATACAAAAGCCAACTGGAGCCAACTGTAACTAACCAACTAACATAACAAAATCTAACTAACGAACAGAATTTACAGCTAACTAGATTCTATACAAATGGCGTCAAAAAGTAAAATGCCGAATTGCCAAGCTGGAACATTGCTGGAAGTTGAGCTGAGCTGCTGCTAAGCTAGAGCTGGGAACCTCTAATACTCCCCCACAAGATGGACTATGCAAATTGGGATAGCCATCTTGGATAGGAGAGGAAAAATGAGTGAAGACGGCAAAGGTTTAGTGAATATATCAGCTAACTGATGCTGAGTTCGAACCGATAAAGAGCTTTATAAATCCATCATTAACTTTGTCCTGAATGAAGTGGCAATCAATCTCGATATGTTTCGTTCTTTCATGGAAGATTGGATTGTTGGCAATGTGAATGGAGGCTTGGTTGTCATAGAAAATTAGAGCTGGAGCCTCAATGGTAACCTGCAAATCAAGAAGTAGCTACTGAATCCAGGCAATTTCACAAGTTGAAGATGCCAAAGCATGGTATTCTGCCTCAGCTGAGGACCTCGACATAGTTGTCTACTTTTTAGACTTCCAGGAGATTAAGGAGTTTTCCAAGAAAACACAAAAACTAGTTATGGATTTTCTTAAATCATAACATGACCCCCAATCTGCATCTGCATAGGCCTTTAACTGGAAAGAGGATGAAGCATCAAACAACAATCCCTGACTTGGAGTTGCCTTGATGTACCTCAAAAGATAGTGTACAGCATCTAGGTAAGGCTGCCTTGGCTGTGAAACAAATTGACACAATTTGTGGACAGCAAATGTAATGTATGGCCGTAATATGGTTAAGTAAATGACCAACTAATCTTCAATATATAGATGCATCATTAAGTAATATCCCTTCAAAAGAATTAAGTTTCACTTTAGGATCCATTGGTAATGGTGCTGGTTTAAAAGCCAAAAAACCAGTATCTTCGAAAAGTTGTAGTGCATACCTTTGAGAAAAAAAAAATGCCCTTATGTGATCTAGCTATCTCCAATCCAAGAAAATATTTAATTTTACGAAGATCCTTCAATGTGAACTGTTTGTGCAAGAAAACCTTCAATGAATCAATTGCTTTGACATCTGATCCGGTGATGATTATATCATCAACATAGACAAGTAAAGCAATGAATGATGCACCGGTCCCTTTTGTAAATAAGGAATAGTCCGATTTGGACTGTTGAAAACCATGCAATAAAAGCGTGTGAGAAAACTTCGAAAATCACTGTATGGAGGCTTGCTTTAGGCCATATATTGATTTGTGCAACTTGCACACTAGCTTCTCCCCCCGAGAACCAGCATTATAGCATTTAGATGGACTAGAGGTAAATCCATGTATATCTCTTCAAATAGATCCCCATTAAAAAAGGCATTATTGACATCTAACTGAGCCAAATGCCATTTTCTAATGGCTACAACAGCAAATAGAGCCTTAACAGTCACTAACTTGGCAACAGGTGCATAAGTTTCATTGAAGTCTAGTCCTTCCTGCTGGGTATAGCCTTTAGCCACCAACCTGGCTTTATACCTTTCTATGCGCCCATCTGATTTAAACTTTATTTTATATACCTAATGACATCCAATGGAATGTTTGTCCCTTGGTAAAGTTGTAATTGTCCAAGAATGGTTAGCTTCCATGGCTGCCAATTCGTCAGTCGTGGCATTCCTCTAGTGTTTATGTTGTACTGCTTGGTGATAGAATTGAGGTTCAAAAGTAGAAAATATGTTGAATAAAAGTGAGTCATGGGAAGTGGAAAAAGCTTTGTAAGACAAAGATTCACCTAAAGGATATTTGGAATTATTTCGGAGAGAAGGAGAATTGGTCATAAGATTACAAAGGTAATCACGAAGGCATGATGGAGTCTTTCTTGTTCTGTTACCTCTTCCATGAGTGGATGACAGTAATTGAGTTGTGTTTGATTCATTGGCTGCAGTGGAATTCTCATTGATAGTGGGATTTTCATGATCATCAGATATGACCTGGGGAACATCATCACAGACATTTCCAAATGAAGAGCTTGTTTGAGGTTCTATAGGTATAGAATATGTTTGAGGTTCTGTAGGTGAAGGATATGTTTGAGAATTATTTTGAAATGGATTTTGAAAGGTATTTGGTAGGACAACATTAGTGAATAGATCAATAGGGTCAGTGGAGGAAGAAATTGTTTGAAATGGGAAGATGTGTTCATAAAAGACCACATTTCTGGAGATGAAACATGATTTGTTGATTATATCATACAATTTGTACCCTTTCATGGAAGGGGGATAACAAACAAAAATGCATGCTTTGGCTCTTGGGTGAAATTTTGATCTATTTGAGGACAAAGTAGAAGCAAAGCATAAGCTGCCAAATGTCCTAAGATGATTGTAGTCCACAAGAGTTTTGTATAGAAAAAAGGTATGGAGTTTTGTTCTCCAGTATTGGGGCTGGAGTTCTATTGAAAATGTAGGTAGCTGTGAGGATGCATTCTCCCCAGAATTGAATAGAAATTCTTGACTGAAAGAATAAGGCACGAGCTACATTTAGCAAATGCTGGTGCTTCCTTTCCACAACAGAGTTCTGCCGGAGTCTTTCAACACGTGAATATTGATCAATCACCCCCTTGTCATTGAATAATTCTGTGAGTTTTCAACTCATTAGCATTGTCAGATCTGAAGCACTTTATAACTTTGTTGAATTGAGTCTCAATAAGAGAAAAGAATCTGGGAATTAAGAAGGTCACATCAGACTTTTGTTTCAACAAATACACCCATGTAAATCTGGTGCAATCATCAACTAATGTTACGAAGTAATTGTAAATAGCATGTAAAATCACACTGTAAGGACCTCTGATGTTGCAGTGAACTAAATCAAAAGGATTTGATGATAAATGATTGTTAGACACAAAGGAAAGTCTCATTTTTTAGCTAATGGACAAATATGGCAAGGAATATCTCTCTTTCTTTCATCAAATTTCAATAAGCTTTTCAACATATCAAGTTTCTTAAAAGATAGATGCCCAAGTCTATGATGCCAAACATGACTTGTTACATTATTTGCCAATGCACTACATGAATCCATAACAGATGAAGTGCTAGGAAATGAATTAATAGAATTACAAAAATCTTGGAACTAACAAATTTATTCAGAATGGAATTAAAAGATCTTACATCAATGACATATAAATCTTCAGCTCTTTCACCCTGGCCAGTCATCTTCAACGTTGGCACAACCTGAATCATACAAGTGTCTGTGAGAAAAGTGACGCTTAACGAAGATTTCTTTATTAAAGAACTTACTGACAGTAAGTTAAATCTTAACTATGGCACAAATAATACATCCTCAAGGACAAGTTCAGGTGATAATCTTACATCTCCAATGAACTGAACTGAAATCTTATCACGATTAGGTAACATAACAAATGAATTTTTAACTCTCCTCAATTTATAGAAAGTATATTTGTTCAAATATGACTTGTGGCTCCAGAATCAATCACCCAAATTGTAGGTGAATTGATTATTGAATTAGAAGAAACAGAAAGGCATATACCTGTCATATGTTCAGAACTTTCCTCTTATCGTATTTTATTTTTGGCAGTAGTGAGATGAGTGTTTAACATACTCATCAGATGTTGATATTGAGTTTGGTTCAAGGTCTGCATGAAGTTTCTAACCTCTCCTTTTGTCTGATCCAATGTGTTGAATCCTTCAGTAACTGAACCAGCCACAACACAATTGGCTTGATTAGCTCGATTGTTGAATTTCATCTGGTTGTTCGTTCTTCCAACCTTCTGTCTAGATTTATATCCAGGAGGAAACCCATGTAGTTTGTAACATTTATTAATGTCGTGACCTGTGTACCCACAGTATGTACACATAGGCTTTTCTCCCTTCTGCAACTTCTTGTTCAGTTGTCTTGCACTT
Organism: Fraxinus sp. D2006-0159; assembly: GCA_903798375.1. Taxonomy (NCBI): domain Eukaryota; kingdom Viridiplantae; phylum Streptophyta; class Magnoliopsida; order Lamiales; family Oleaceae; genus Fraxinus; species Fraxinus sp. D2006-0159. The sequence goes on from CAIGRQ010051133.1 coordinate 10,826, forward strand.
GTCTTCTTAGCCTCATTCTTCACATAAAAAGCTATTAAATTGTTAATGCCAGAAGTGTCAACACATGTATTCACTTTTCTCTGATTTTCCTCTTGCACAACTAGTACAAAAACTTATTGATCGAAGGAATTGGATCCATTAGCAACAATTGACCTCTTATCTATGCATAAGACTCATTCAAACCTATCAGAAACCTCTTTTAGACTTCCTCTTCATGCCCTTAGGAGAATAAATGGCCAAATCCTGCCTATCACTAGCTTTAATATTGGGCTCAACAGTCTTATGCATGTTCAAAAACTTAGGGAGAGTGCACTTGAACTTATTCATGTTAAAATTAATAATAAACTATAAATAGATTTCTACTAGATAGTGTAGAACAAAGTCAATGCTTAGTTTGTGTCCACGGCTAAACCTAATTGAGCTAACTTCTCAATGTAGCTAAACATCTTCAACACATGAGCTCTGATGAAGATCATTCATTTTGCACCAATATAGTTGCTTAGAACTCTCATGATGCTTTTGCAACTAGGGTGAAATAGCTGCAAGTATCATATGTGTTAGAGTATTATCTTCATCGATGTATTTATTATAGCAGCCACCGTTTTCTCAGTCGAGTCCTCACTGGGTGTCTCTGAAAATGGCTGCTCAATGACATATATAAAATTTTCATGCCTATAAATAATTCTCAAATTGTAGTGTCAATCGAGAAAAACTGGCCCAATCAGTTTGTAGGAATATAATATGTCTCTCAAATTCATACGGTTACTCATGAATCAAAAGTATAAATAAGGAAAAAAAGAATTAATACATATAGAAAAATGCATAAATTAATTTAACATGATGTTTTATTAAATTAATGATGTTCCCACTATTTAACTTAAATTTATCTCTCACGTAAATTTATGAAATTCGTGCTTGACTCCGAGTGGGATATCCCATTTGTTATATTAAGACATTAAGTTTACTCAACAAGCCTTGGTAAAATATTTGGGTAGATATTATTATCAGTTTTATAGATATTATTATCAGTTTTACGCCCATAAAAATCCTAGATTATTAAACTGACAATTCCTTGTTTTCACACGTCCCATGTGTAAGCTTAATTATGCATATAAAATTTATTTTCTTGAGTGTATTCAACAAAAGATAGATTTTAGTTAAATCGAACCTATCATTCGGAAATATCTAATATTTCATAAACACAAATATATCCCTAATTAACTAATCTTGAGTGTTCTCAACAAGCGACATCGATGAGAGAATACGATTTTTCACTATAATGATAGAAGGTGAATTATAATTTTAACTTAATATTTTAGAGAGGGGTTTAATATGCAAATGTCATCATAATTATGTATACATATGTTATCATACATCTAGCATGTAAATAAATATATCATAATATATAGTGTGGAAATATGGACTTATACTGTCCAACCTTACCGAATTAAAAGGAAGACTAGTTGGCGATTTCTTAAGGATCATAACATTGAATCATTAATGCTACATATCTTATGGTTTTCACATCTTCTTGCATCTTCAATTAATTCGAATACAACATGTATCCTATACCAGTTGGTAAACATGCCTAAAAGAATTGAACAAGCAGTCCCATGAAATAATAATAACAGATTCACAGGTCCAACAATAATAATAAAGACCTCGCATGTCCACAACAACAAAAATTAAAAATCAGTCATTCAACACATCCATATTTTCATGGAGTATCTGATGAAGCAATCAAGTTGAAATTCTTCCCACATACACTCAGAGATGG
>CAIGRQ010051162.1:0-10603 GCA_903798375.1 Fraxinus sp. D2006-0159
TCAAATGGGAGCTACGAGCAAATAGAACTCCTTTTAGGGATATCAATACCGTGACATGTTAGTTAGTACATATATACTATGGGCCTGAAAGTATAGCCTCAACTTTCTGGAAATGATGACAAGGAAGAAGGAGAGCTTATCCATATTTGGGTAACGGACGTCTAGTTATAGGAAAGCTTTTCTTACGTAGTAGATTGGCAATTGTAGATTGCCTTCTTCTCTCATAAGAACTGAGTCGATGGCCATTTCAGATACAACCATATAAAATAATCAGGACTCATCAACCTTTGGTTTGGAGAAGATGAGGGCCTTTCCTAGGTACTTCTTCAGCTCTTGGAAAGCCTCTTCACACTGCTCTATCCACTCGAACTTATTTCTTCCTTTGAGAATTTTAAAGAGTAAAGGCATTTGTTAGTGGTTTTTGAGATAAAGCAACTCAGGCCTAGTAAAGCTCTGCATTTTTTATTTTTTAGGAAGCCTCATCTCTGTTAGGACCTTGATCTTTATATGGTTGGCTTCAATACCTTGTGACTTAGGAACTTTTCGAAGGCAATATCAAATGCGTACTTAAGGAGGTTTAACCACATCCTACACCTTCTTAGAATTTAGAAAGTAGCATCTAGGTTCTTGACATGGTCCTTCATCTTTAGACTATGTACTAGCATGTCATCTACATATACCTCTATGGTTTTGTCAAGGAGGTTAGCAAACATCTTGTTGACAAACCTTTGATAGGTGACTCTAACATTTTTCAACCCGGGTAGCATTACCTTATACCAATAAAGACCTCTACAATGATGAAAGAGGTGTTCTCATCATCCGCGATATGCATGGGGATCTAATTGTAACTTGAATAAGCATCCATGAAGCTCAACAACTCATGTCTCACAATGGAATCCACGAGTTGGCCTATCCTGGAAAGAAAAAAATTGTCTTTTGGTTAAGCTTCGTTGAAGTTGAAGAAGTCTATGTAAACCATCCATTTTCCATTGTTCTTTTTTACAATAACCAGATTAGACATGCACTTAAGATATGTGGCTTCCCTGATGAAGTCATTGGTTATCAATTTTCCTACCTCTTTCTTCAGAACCTCGTACCTTTCAGAGCTGAGAGCTATTCTCCTTTCTCTATCAAGGCAACTTTAGGATCATTCTTGAGATGGTAGCAAATGAACTTGGGATCAATCTACCATGTCCTCATGACTCTAAACAAAGATATACAAATTCTTACATAAGAAGCTTTTAAGCTTCTCCTTAGCTTCTGGACTTGTAGTACTTTGGTAGGATCCTGAGGGTCTACCAGGAAGCTCTCTAGTTCTTTTTCTTGTTCAAAGGTCTATCTTTCTTTAGGTGTATCAAGCATTTTGGTATCAAGCAACATCATGTTATCTAGGTGGATTCTCCTATGGAGGGAAATTTTCTCTCCTATGCTCATGGAGAATTATTCTACTACGTGGGGTTACGGTACATCTCTACACTCACTGGTATCATAGCCATGAACTCGATGGAAAGTGCATTAAGGCCGCTCACTGTAATAGGGCATATTTTCAGGTACGTTGTCTATTCCTCTACCTCTTTGGTAGATAGGCCTCCTCGGGATAGCTATTGGCTCTACATAGGCTAAGTTTGGTACGATGTTCAAGGTTACATAGGACTTGCATGGTCCGTCAAAATCTTTCAGGTCTGCTTGGTACTGAGGTAGTTGGAAAGGCCCACTTGATCCCTTATGGCCTCATATATCCTTCTCTTATTCCAAAAACAAAACCTTTCTTTAAAGGGGAAGTTGAAACACCTTTTTGATAAGCGTTTTTCACGAAGTTACTCGTGATTGATAGTGTAGTTTCCCATCGATGGCATCAATTTGTTGATCTCAATTTTGGTAGTGCTCACATCATCACCTCGACTATGATTGCACCTCAGCCAAGTAGGATAGTGATATGAAGTGTGGACCCGATTGTCTTGCTAGCTAACCCTTCGCGTAATGACATTTCATTAGTAGCTTTTATAAATTAACGTAGCACAATTCAAAAATATTTAAATAACTAGCTGTCGAATAACATTAATTCAATGCATACAAGTACCATAAAGTAGATATTAATATTAAAATGTCGGTGATCCATATCAATAATCCATTTACTTCAAGCAGATGCTTACAATTATAAAATAAAATTTGTATAGTTCTTAAATAGATGCATAAATGGGTACCTAATTTAGAAGTGTTGCACTGGCACGGCTGTGGAAAATGGAAATTGCTTAGGGTTTCAGGAGAGAGAAATGATCTTAAAATTTTATCTTGTTTGAAGGCTTTAAATTTAATGAGCAAATTCAAATAGTTATGTAGCCATGTCAATTATTAAGATATAATTATGATTAATTAAGTTGTTAATTTATTTAGAAAAAATAAAATAATTTAATTAATTCAATAAAAAAATAAAAATTTATTTAGTTTCAGTTCTTATTTGATTCTTGGTCTAGACCCGAGACCTAACCCAAATCCATCGGTTCTCGATTCGGGTACCCGTTCGGATATTTAACTTATGAAGAACCTCTCGGTTCGATTCGGTTTGATTCGATCCAGTTCGATTTGGGACTTTTGTCCATCCGGCGTCGCCTACATAATCCACCAATCAAGTGACTAAGCTCTCTTTCCTAAGTAATTCATTAATCACTAGGGACCACATGTAGGATTAACCCCTAATTATCTGACAATCCGAGCTTGACAGCAATCTAATCAGACTAACAAATGTACTTCTTCAGCTCGGAATTACAGCTGACAAGACATGGAAGGTAGAGTACGTGCATATTTTTTGCTATAAATAGAAAATGGAAGCCAAAAGGAAGGAGGATGATTCATATTACGACTTTCTTTATACTACTTAATCATATTTCAAATATCTCCTATAAGAAAGAGAAAACCATAATTGTTGTTGTAAAGTGAAATATTGTAATCCTTCATTACCAAGAAAAACTTTACTTTTTATTAAGTTGGCTTGACCATTTGTCCATATAAATTTCAACGTCAACAATTTGGCGCTAGAGAAAGGGCCTCCGACTTGAAAAATAACCTTTTCTCCACAAAATTCATGAAGGAAATATCATTATGGAATCATCAGCATCCGAGAATCAATCCCATACTCATCCTGAACATACCATCCATCCATGAAGTACAAGGTAAGGACGAGGCCAAATAGACACTATTGATCCTCACTTGATCGCAATGAAAGAAGCCATTGAGAAATTGGCGAATGTTGCCAACAGGCTGGAACATAATCAAGCTCCCGCCCCACCACAATACATTGAGGTCGAATATTCTTAAAGGGAGAAAGTTAGACGACCTCCAACCAGAAGGACCCTCCAGTTTTCAGGAGGAGAATCTTCCAAAAGCCAGACAGAAGAAATTAGAAGTTCTTCCATAACCGCCAGACCGGCTGCAAGGAGAACTAACCGTGTGTTCAATAGATTGGGCTCTCAACATTTCCTCATACCTACAAGTAAACATGAAAAAGCCTATGCTATACACTCAATAGAACAACCAGAACCTGAAATGAGTCCCTTAAAGAAATGTATTGTCGACCTGGAAGCTAAAAACAAAGGGAGTACAGAGAAATGTCTTAGTAGATTCAATAAGCAATCCATGGAGGTCGAGAAGATTTCTGACGACGTCGCACTTATGGTAGTCCTCTCCGAATTAAGGCAAAAAATGAGGTTCTGGTAGTCCGTACACGAGGATGGACCTCGAACATACCATGAGTTTCTAAGCCGAGCTGAGAAAATATTATTGCTGAGAAAGCCACATCGGATCAAGAAAAGCTCAAGCCAAATTCAAACCATCCAACTTTACAATAGATAAAAGGAAAACAAGTGGACAAAGATTTTAATCGCGATAGAAGAAAGAACATAAGGGACTAAGGGAATTCCAAACCATACCTGGAAAGATTTCACGAATATCACCTCCTAAATGCCACGCTAGAAGAAGTTTTCTTACAAGTGGAGGAAAAAGAGGCATTTCGTAGACCTCCACCTCAGAAGAAGGAATACCCAGGGAAAACTCCAGGGAGGTACTGTTGATATCACTGGTCTACAGGACATAACACTAACAATTGTAGAAACCTGAAAAAGAAAGTGGAATCTTTGATTCGTCGAGGTCACCTATAAGAATTTGTGGCCAAACCTAGATAAGCAAGTCAAACAGACAATCGACAGCTAAACCAATTCGGAACAAACCAGCTAGCTCAGACAAACCAGCGACCTCGGGATATAATCGTCCGAGCTGAAATCAAAACTCTGGTAAGTGGAAATCAATGTCTCGAATGATCCAAAAGGGCCAGGCAAAGGCAGGCGCGTAAGGCCCATATTTGGTAAAATTATAATGTGATACTACCAAAACCTGAAGTTAGCACAGCTCCATATACAGAATGGTTTGGATTTTTAAAAAAAGATTCATATGGAGTTCTACAGGACCAAAGCGAAGCATTAGTCATCGTCATGAATTTTGCGGGGATACGAATGCATCGAATCTTGGTTAACAATGGAAGTTCAATCAATGTATTATATTCTCGAATGCTGGAGCAATAGGAATCCAAGAAACTACCTCTGATCGCATTTCAGGAGGTTACAGGTATTCTCTAGGGATCCTATTGAATCACGGAGGCAAATTGTTTTAAGTGTGGATTTGGGTGAACCCATTTGTCAAAGATGGATCCTAGCAGATTTTGTTGTAGATCTCAGTCGTTTCATATTAAGGTCAAATGACAAGTGTAAACCTTTCTTTGATGCCTTTGATGAGCTGAAATTACAACTGGCACAACCTCCAGTGTTGTCAAAACCAAAGACTGGGGAGGTCCTAATATTATATCCGAGTGTGTCTAATCATGTCGCTAACACTGTATATAAGGGAGGAAGAGGGGTGCAACATCCAGTCTATTACATAAGCAAGGCCTTGCATGAGGCCAACCTCCGATATTCCTCCTTAAAAAAACTAGCTTACACTATGGTGGTAGCAACAAGGAAACTGAGGCCTTACTTTTAGAGCATCCGATTGAAATGTTTACCAACTATCTGTTAAGACAAGTTTTGCAAAAATCGGACACTTCAGGTCGAATGGCGAAGTAGGTTATGGAACTCGACCAGTTCGATATAAGATATAAACACCGTTCTTCTTTGAAAGGCCAAGCCCTCGCTGACTTCGTTGCTGAGTTCAATTCAGCCCCAACAGAAGAATTCCCTCATTACCCACCGTGGAGACTCTTTGTAGATGGTTCCTCGATTGAAACACGATCAGGAGCTGGAATTATCTTGATTAACCCCGACAATCATCTATGTGAAGCACTATCCTTCAATTTCAAGGCATAAAATAATAAAGCTGAATATGAGGCACTCATAGTTGGAGTGAGGATGGCAAAAAATATGAAGGTTGTTCACATGATAATCCACAATGACTTACAGTTGGTGGTCAATCAGGTCAACGAAGCATACCGAGCTAAAGAAGAAAGGATGAGCAAATATTCTCAAATCGTGAAGGGAGAGTTTAAAAATTTTGAAATCGTGTCCATTGAACAGATTCTCCGAACTCAAATAGTCACGCCGACGCCCTGGCTCGATTGGCGACAAATAAATGAATAGATGAGTTTGACAGCATACTAGTGGCAAGGATCCATCATCCAGCCATTGAGGAATCATAAATTATCGCTATGGCAACTGACTCAAAACCAATATAGATGGACGATATCTAGTCTTTCCTGAAGACAGATATATGTCCAGAATATTTTGTTGAAGCAAGAAGACTTTGAATGAGGTCAGCAAGGTATACATTGATTAATGATGTCCTTTATAAACGAAGATACTATTTGCCTTTGTTAAGATGTTTGAATAAGGAAGAGGTGTTGCACGCCCTACAAGAGGTTCACGAAGGAGTGCGTGGGAATCACACTGGTGGACAGTCCCTAGTCCACAAAATTATACGGCAAGGATACTTTTGGCCTACTATGAAGAAGGATGCATTGGAATTTGCTAAAAAATGCGATAAATGTCAGCGATTCGCTTCCAACATTAAGCTCCCCCCCATGCGAGTTGAATTTTGTGATGGCCTCTTGACCCTTTTCCAAATGGGGGGTGGATTTAATTTGTCATATGCTGACCGAAAAAAGGGACACAAAGTTCACAATTGTGGCTGTGGACTATTTTACAAAATGGGCGAAAGTCGAGCCCCTAGCTAAGATAACCAAGTAAAGGACTACGGATTTCATTTGGAAATCCATCATATGCATATTTGGAATACCATACTCCATTGTGACTGACAATGGGAAACAATTTGACAATCGCCATTTCACTAATTTTTGTGAGGAGTTCGACATCCGAAAACATTTCTCTACGCTAAATCATCCTCAAGATAATGGTCGAGTTGAAGCAACTAATAAGATCATCAAGCGTACTCTGAAAGCTAAACGTAATGTTCTTAAGGGAAGATAGGCAAAGGAACTCCCCAAAGTGTTGTGGTCTTACCGCACTATACCTAGGAATAGCACCAGGGAAACCTCATTTTCTTTAGCTTTTGGAGTGGAAGCCATCATCACTGAGTTCGACATCCGAAAACACTTCTCTACGCCAAATCATCCTCAAGATAATGGTCAAGTTGAAGAAACTAATAAGATCATCAAGCATACTCTGAAAGCTAAACTTAATGTTCTTAAGGGAGGATAGGCAGAGGAACTCCCCCAAAGTGTTGTGGTCTTACCGCACTACACCTAGAAATAGCACTAGGGAAACCTCATTTTCTTTAGCTTTTGGAGTGGAAGCCATCATCACTCTTAAGATATTGATCACATCTGCTCAGATGATGACATATTGTGAGAAAGGGAACGAACAGGTGTTACGAGTAGAGTTGGACTTGATAGAGGAAAAATGGAATGAGGCTGAGATCAAGAATGCGGTATATAAACAACGTAATACAAGGTATTACAATCAAAAGGTCAAGAAACAAAAATCTGAGGTGGGCGACCTTGTATTAAGAAAAGTCTTTAGCAACAAGGGAACTCAATTTTGGGTCCTTGGGACCGAATTAGGAAGGTCCTTACAAAGTAATCAAAGTACTACTTAAATGAGCCTATGAATTGGAAGATATGGAAGGAAGACTTCTACTGCATCCCAGAACACCTCAAAAAATATTATTAGTAAAACGACGATTATGCTTTGTAATGCACGTTATTTATAATAAAAATATATGCTTCTAAAGTGTAGAATCGTTAGCACAACTACTTAAGCCCTGCTCACGAACAGACCGAGCTAAGCTTACATGTGCTGCAACACTTAGTGGAAATTTATGTAAGGAACTACTTAAGCCCTGCTCATGAGCAGGCCAAGTTAAGGTTGCATGTGCTGCAACACTTAGTGGAAATTCATGTGCCGAGCTAAGGTTGCATGTGTTGCAACACTTAGTGGAAATTCCTGAGCAAGTCGAACTAAGGTTGTATGGGTTGAGAAAATTTATTATGAAGAGATATCCACAATGAAAACTAATGTCACATACAAACATTCAAAGAAATGAATTATTGCTGAAGTAAAAACACTTAAAGAGCAAACTTAAATTCCATTCATTAAAATCAAGAGATTATAAAAAGTTCGTAAGAGATTCTTAAAAGTACAAGAAAGAAACTACTGGGCTGAGGGGTCTTGGGGAGAAACGTAAACATAGCTGGCCGTTTTGTAGAACAGTGCCTTTTCAATGGCTGCTCCGTTTTGGATTCAGAGTCGACATCTTTAGTTCGATTAATGACCTTGGCAATAGCTACATTTCTCTTTACCTTAGCAGCCTCAATTGCTGCAGCCACCTTTGCTGCTCGAAAGTTCAACATGTTTGGATTTTGACCTATGATAGAGGTCGATGAATGAGTAAAAAGGTGTTACTTTTTTAAAAAAAAAAACTCTCTAAAATAAAAGGTAAAAGATCAATACTAAATTGACTTACGAGAAGAAGTGGAGGTAGCATGTCGACCTGATGTTAAGGTCTGCGGAAGTGTTCGAAGTAAGCCCGTCTGAAACAAGTTCGTGTCTGAAATCACGAACTTGCAGGACCTCTGTCTGTTAGTGAGAGCTTGGTAGAATGTGCTTGACCTTGAATAACTAAGCTCAGATAACAAGGTTTGTAGATTACAAAAAGAGAAAAAAAAAAAGAGGAAAGGTTAAGAGAACAGTTCTATTATGAAAAACAAAAATTAAAAGCAGAGGAAGTCAATACTTGCGGAAAGAATGATAGAGAGTGGGGACTATATCCTCTCTATCCACCTCGGCAGGATGGAACTGTCAATCCCTCAGAACAAAGAAAAACTCCTCTTTCCATCCCTTAATTGAGGAGTGAGTATCTAAAACTAATGGACCCCCCCCATCCTAGGCCTAACACTGGTGTACCACCAACCTGTGTTATTTCCTTCTTCCTTAAAAGTAAAAAGGGAGTTGAACTGGGACACATTCAGCTCAGGATGACCTAATTGCTTCCACAGAATTAAGGTCTCAATAAGGGTTCTCCACCTATTTAGGTAGAGTTGAGTAGGGGCTATTCCCCACAAAGAAAAAAAATTGGCGAATAATCTTTGGGAAAGGAAGTCTCAACCCAGCTTGAAGGATTGTCTAGTTGAGGGCTACACACCCTGATGGAGGAGTGTTTGCTAGGTCGAAAGAGGATGGAATCACTAGTTCTACAGTATTAGGTATACTATACTTAGCTCTTATACTAGCTAATGCATCCCCTGTAATCACCGACCTATAGGAATCTACTCCCCATTCCTGATTCCTATCTTTGTTACCCCCCGATGACCTCTCTTCTCTTATCTTTCGTCGTTGTTCCATACTATTGGGAGAGTTGGATGTTTGTGCATAAACAAAAGTTATAGGGATGGAAGTTAATACTTCTAAACAATCTGAACTAACAGAAGAACGACTAACAAGAAGAGTGGACGAAGAAGATATAGTTTCTTCCTGTTGAATTTCCTAAGACTGTACTCGAGAATCGTCTGCACTCATATAAAAATCTAGGAAAAGATATATATGAAGCGCAGAGATAATGTAAGGGATTATTGGTGAAAGAGAATACCTAAACAAAGTCGACCTCACTCAGAAAAATAAATGAGAAGAAATTTTTCTAGAGAGCCAAAATCTGAAAATTTGATGTGCAAAAGTGAGAAATGAAAAGGGACAAAGTCATTTAAATGAGGGAATGTTAAAGGACAAAATTTAGGCCGTCCAAATAAAAAAAATAAAAAATGAATAAACGGTTGGATCCAATTAAAACCGTTTCATTTAAAGCTTCTAGGAGAAGGAACCCCTTGTGCCTTACAGCTCATGCACAAGTTACGAAGTGACACATGCCCCTAAACATTTATTGAAATGATCACAAAGATTGTGAATTGTGCTTGTTGAGGTCAGTCTCTCTACTAGGTCAACACTGACCTAGGGGGTAACTGTTGGTGTCCGACCTCCGAGGTCAATTAAGTTTGGATTATTGTAGAAAAGAGTTGGATTATTTTAGAAGATGAGTGGGTCATAACGTGAGGTCGGTTCAATTGTTAACATCTGAGGTCAGTTATTAAGGTTAGATCGGCTATTATTTTACTTGAGTGAGAAGTTTGTATAGTTTATTGAGATTAAAGGAAACATAATGGTCGAAGATCATTGACGAGATATGTTAATCCAATTAGCTAAATGCATATGTAAAGTTCTGACGTTAGCGCCCACATAATCCACCAATCAAATGACTAAGCTCTCTTCCCTAAGTAATTCATTAATTACTAGGGACCACCTGCAGAATTAATCCATAATGATATGACAATCCGGGCTTGGCAGCCAATCTAATCAAACCAACAAATGTACTTCTTCAGCTCCAAATTACAGCGACAAGACATGGAAGGCAGAGTACATTCATATTTTCTGCTATAAATAGAAAATGGAAGCCAAAAGGAAGGAGAAAGATTCATATTGCAACTTTCTTTATACTTAATCATATTTCAAATATCTCCTATAAGAAAGAAAAAACCATAATTGTTGTTGTAAAGAGAAATATTGTAATCCTTCATCACCAAGAAAAACTTTACTTTTCATTAAGTTGGCTTGATTATTTGTCCATACAAATTTCAACGTCAACATGACTTTAGCTTATTAATTTTTTATTTAAAAAAACATTTCATTTAACTTTAATTTTAAAAATTTTAAAGATTTTATCTGTACAAAATTTAAAAATGATTTTATCTAAATAATTAAATAAGATTTAAGCTATGGTGCTAACTACTTTATACAATTATGATCTTGAAACTCGTTATTTTGTTGCAAACTCCAAAAGTATATATAAAGTTCCTATAATCGATTAAGTAAGACTTGTCTAGTTAAAAATTGAAACTATGAAAAATTATTATAATTCTTACATTTCGAAAACCTGAAAATTGTATAATTGACTAATAGTATGAATTATTAAGTAAAGGTGTGTTTGAGCCATATTATTTTGGAAGAATGTATTCTGGAATAGTAAATTGATAGAGAATGAGTGGTTGAAAAATAAGAAAAAATTATTGATGTGATAGAAAATATTATTTTATTGAAGAATGTGTGATTAAAAATGA
>CAIGRQ010051287.1:0-12351 GCA_903798375.1 Fraxinus sp. D2006-0159
ATATGTGCTCCTTGTTGTAAGTCATATAATGATAAGTGCTCCTTGTTGTAAGTCACTTAGGGATTGATACTCCTTGTTGTAAGTTACCATTATAGTGAATTTGGCATTACTCGTGGCGGAGAGCTTGGTAACAGGAATGTAGAACACATTGTGTATCGAACTCCATTAAACTGGTTTGTTGTCTTTACATTATTGTACTATACTTCACATTGCCATTTATATTGTGCTATATTCATACTTGAATTAAGTTATCGAGTTTGCATGTTTCCATCTCGTATTACACTTTGCATTTGTTAATTGAGTTTGAATAGTTTTGAGACTAATTGTCGAAAAAGTTTTAAAAAATCAATTCATCCCCTCTTGGTTAGTTATTCTTGGGCTAACATACTCACCCCGATATTTATTATGCTGTAGGTCGGTCAGCAGGTATCAATCTCATTCCAGAAGAGAGCATTGGAAAGCTATTTGGAGGATATCGAGATGCCTGAAGGGTACTACTAATTAATTTTTATGCTATTTGGGGAATATTTGTACTTAAAATGATACATTGATGCAGATTGGGGTGGAAACCTAGATGAGCGCAAACCAACTTCGGGATATGCATTCTTGCTTAATAATGGCGCATCTCTTGGAGTAGCAAGAAACAGACATAAATTTCTTTGTTCACAATGGAAGCAGAACTTGTTGCATGTGCTTCAACAGTATAAGAAATTGTTAGCATCTAAGAGTCCTTAGTGGTGATATGGGATCGATATTGATTTATTGTGATAGTCAGGTAGCTATTGTATATACAAAGGATCCCAAGTATCATAACAGAACCAAACACATTGATACAAAATATAATTTTGTAAGAAATGTCATAGGAAAGAAGGAAGTGAGTATGTAGTGTATTTCTACGCACCAAATGGTAGCTGATCCATTTACAAAATCATCCCTAGAGATGTTTTTATGACTCATGTTAAATCTTTGGGATTGCATACAATTTGAATTATGTACTATGTAAACTTTTTATATAAGTCCATTAATGAACAATATTTGAGTTCATATGTTAAGAGTAATATTCTGCCGTAATTTTTAGATTACTATTTAATATGCACACATAAAGTATGTCAAACATGTTGATATTGGTTCACTTACATGAACAATCGCCTTAGACACTTTGAGATGTGCTAAGATGAGATACAGTGATCATATTGTGTACATGATCCAATTGCCTTTATGAGATATCAAGATGAGATTACAACAAGTAATCGGTATGGATTTTTTTTCTATCCATAAAACATGGTCTATATCCAGATCGAGTTCTCGATTGGAGTTTTCTATAGGAATAAAGATAAAGAGAACTCACGTTAGATATCGAGGAATAACTGAACTATGATTTGTACACTGTATTTTATTTGTAAGATTAGACATACACCCTTAGAAATGGAGAAAACATCATAACACGTGTTTCATACCACGTGTGCTTTAACGACCAATGAGAAATGAAAAACATTGACCCTGCTTCTTCATTGTGTGAGTCTCCGAGGCATTTATGACCTCAAGATTTTATATCTTTATGACTTTTGATTGTTTCTCAAAATTTTATTTCGGTGTTACTACTTTAGTATGTTGCCAATAACTATGGTTGATTCAATTTGATGGGACATGCCTAGGAAAGCAGCGATTTGAAATTAAGGGATTCAAGTAGGAAAGAAAGACCATTTTATCTAACACTTTAGCTTGTATTCACCGGCCGGACAATTATGTTAACTATTTGAGTTTTGAGACACAATTTTAAATACAATATATATGAGAAAGTTGAGTATGTTCTTTGGTTTATTGAGGGATTATAAATACTCGAACTGGCGTTATAAAATACGTCGGGGTATAACGAGATAATATATTTCCTTTTGTAGAGCTATTATATATCCCTAACGGGTGTATAATGTTGTGTGCTCTTAACTTGTTGTTTGCACGATCCATTTACCTGTATAAACTTGGAGATGTTGAGATAAATATAATTAAGATTATATTAGAATCAAGTAAAACCCACCATGTGCGAGTAGGAGATGTTGGAAGAAAATGGGTCGCCCATGTGGATTGACCCGACCCAATTTGTATAGGATGATTTTTTGGAGGGAGGAGTTAAATTTTGAGTTTAAAATCTTACCTCCGATCACCCCCTCAATCATATATAACTTCCATTATACAATAAACAAAATATATATGATTCGAGTTCCTTCAAATGGTGAAAAGTAGGTGAGAGTGGAGGCTTGATTTATGAAAATATAACATCTCAAATTGGGTTCTTGGATTTTGGTTATCAAATTCTTTCCTTTGTGATCGAGTTTGTTTACTAACGAGTGAGTAGAAGACGGTGTCGAAAGCAAGCAATCAAAAGGCAAGTGATTCAATCTCGTTTTGAGATTTTCAAATAAGTCTTACAATTTAGAATTCAGTTAAAAGCATGTTTTATAAAAAGCTAGAAGGTTTCTAATTAACCGAATACATGCTTGCAGCTTGTTGATTAATTAAAACCCATATATGTTCTGCACTTTGGAGTTGCAGTATCTTGGTTGGGTTGAAATTTTCAGCCAATTAGTTATATTGTTCCCCCTTTATACTTTTAGATGTTCTGTATCACACATTTGAGCAAGAGGGTTTGCTAATTCAAAATTGAGAAGGCAAACATAGGAATAGACAATTTTCTAAATGCCTATTGTCTCCTAGATGTGGAGCCCTTCAACCCCCTTTACACTTTTGGACAGAAATTGTTTACCAGTTAGTTTCTTTCCATCCTTTACACTTTTGGATGTTGTAAATGTTTATTTCTAGTGTTTTTGGAGTTTCAGTTCTTGCCATATGGTTTGAATATTTTGGTATTTAATTTCTGCTCTTATTTTTACCATTTTTATGGGGTGTATTTTTTAGTTAATAATGACAATAGTTACCTTTTGATTTATTAACCTTTTCTCGTTTCTATATTGTATAGATAATTGTCCGAACAAAAGAAATGGCCGAGAAGAAATTTCCAGCTAGTTTGTTTTTTTACGTGCCCCAATCCAGTCAAAGTGTATTTAAATTCTATTGAGTAAGTTTTATATTGAAAATTATATTTTATCTTGGAGTGTCCCTTATGCATCCTACTAACTAAGATTGTGTATCCTACATAGAATAGGACCTGCATGTAATATAAAAGCTTATTATCTTGTGCTTATTTGGTTTCTTTTTTAATTTGTATAGTGAAATTGAAGCGATCGGTGAAACTCCTTCAGCATCTCTTCCTCCACTTCCACCATCATGTTTTGGGAAGACAAGAAATAGAAAATCTTCAAATGTATGGGAACACTTCACAAAAATTTTTAGGTATGGATGCAAATATTGTGGGCAGGATTTATGCTTGTGGGACTAGGAACTATGGGACTAATACCTTTAGGAGTCATTTGGTTATTTATTGTAAGAAGTATCCTGAAAGATTGGAAGACAAATGACAAAAAAACTCAATTGAGGGTGATGTGAACATCCTAGTTGCCTTTAATAAGGAAGAGTGTAGGTTTGCATGTGCTAAGATAATAATATTGGATGAATAACCTTTCAACTTGTTAAAGGTGAGGGGTTTAGACAATTTTGTAGGGTAACATGTCCTAAAGCTGATCCTCCATCTCTAAAAACTGTTATTAGATATATTTATCAGTTGTATTTAGATCAGAAATTTCAATTGAAAAAAGAGCATCCAATGTCAAAGACTTTTTCTTACTACTGATACTTGGAGTTCCATTCAAAACATTAATTATATATCTCTCATGGTATAATATGTTGATTCTGATTATAAGCTTCATAAATAGATTCTTGGCTTTTGAGTAATTGCTAATCAATCATGAGGATGAGACCATTGGTAAAGCTATTGATTCTTGTTTGGATATGTAGGGTATTAAGAGATTATTTACAATCATAGTAGACAATGCAATTGCAAATGAAACGGTCATTTCTTATATTAAGAGGAAGATGTTGGTCGAAGTGGTGATGGATGTGTTTTAGATGGGAAGTATTTGCATATGAGGTGTTGTATGCATATTGTTAATTTTATTGTGTATGAGGGGTTGAAGGAAGCACATGATTCAATTGTTATTATTCGCAATGCCGTGAAATATGTTAAATCTTCTTGTACTAGAGAACGAAAGTTAAATGAGTGTATGAGTGAAGAAAAAGTTGATTGTAAATCACTTGTGTTTTTTGATGTATCAACNGTGAAATATGTTAAATCTTCTTGTACTAGAGAACGAAAGTTAAATGAGTGTATGAGTGAAGAAAAAGTTGATTGTAAATCACTTGTGTTTTTTGATGTATCAACAAGGTGGAATTTAACATATTTGACATTGGAAGTTGCTTTAAAATTTCAAAAGTCTTTTGAAATGTTAGAGGAGGAGGATGTGCAGCATGTAAATTATTTCTGAAAGTATGATGGTTGTAGAAAAAGGAGCGGGCCTCCTAAAACTTTTGCGTGGGAAAATGCTTCTACTTTTGTGAAGTTCATTAAAGACTTTTATACATTAAGTTTGAAGTTTGGTATTTCAATACATGTTAGCTCTAATGTTTATCTTCGTGAAGTATGTTCACTAACATGAAAAAAAAGTTCGACAAGTATTGGGGGGAAATGAAAAATGTTAATTATTTTTTGTTGATTGTTGATCCCGAAAAATGGCTCCGACACGTGGCCAACAGGATAAGTCTTCACGTTAGCTCCTTCTTTGCACACGGTAGCACACCGTTAGTCACTCGTGACCTTTTTCGATGTGGTTGGAAGCGACCGCTAGCACTCGGATGGTCAATTCAATTTTCAGATCAACCAGAATTTCGTCATCGGTGATTTAAGCGATCGTCGAGACTCGATTGAGAAAGGGAGTAAATGATAAAATGAACATTTCTAAGAGTAGGATGAGATTATGATGCCTAAGGTTACCAAGTTAGTGAAATTGAGTCCAATCCTTGCTTCCTGTATAGAGTGAGTGTATTTATACTAAGGATGGAAATAGGAGAACCATTGGATGAGGAGACACGTGTTGTCAGATCCTCAAAAGGGGATTCGTCCCATCATAGATGTCAACCCGTCAATCTTTAGGTTGGCTAGCATTAAATGTTATGATAAAGTCAGCTAAGTTGACCGCTTGCACCCTACCATACGTCCCATCAATCAGTAAATGATTTGACTTTGGAAAGATCTTTATATAATGGATCTCGGCAGAAGCGGGGCATAGCAAGTTCGCGAAGTAGACGATACGGAGTGCGGGCCTTTGTACCCGCTGCGGGTTGTGGATAAGATCGGTTCTTCTGTCAGCATGTGCTTCGATTCGGTATAAGGTAATCAGTTCGCCAAACATTTCGTCCTATGCGAATTCACCTCGTTTGCTATGTTACATCGATGAGAATCAGTTCACTGACACGTGGCGGATGAGGTGTCACATCTCTATAGACCCGTAACAATAGTCCCGCAAGTCGGTGTATGAATATTTATATAGTACGAGGACTTCAGTATGTTTGCGGGAATGGGGTAAGTGTGTGAGGGCGAGGTCATGAGTGTTGGTGGCCTCGTTGTGAGGTATTGCAAAGTGAAACCGTGCAAGAACTGAAGTATTTGGATGTTTGGAGACTCAGAGGGGGGTCATTATCGTGATTCTCCCAAGACGGACGAAGTGACTGGGGGTTGGGACCTTTAATTGAACTGTCGTGCTTGGTCCTGAGTTGGACGAGACGATTGGAGTTGGCAACTCCGAGGAGGGTTGTTGCAATGTTGACCTGATATGGCCGAAGTGATGGGAGTTGGTAACTCTGAGAAGAGTTATGGCAATGTTGAGTTCTGATCAGGTCGAAGCTATAGGAATTGACAACTCTGAGAAGAGTTGTAGCAACGTTAAGTTCTGATCCGATCGAGGTAATAGGAGTTAGCAACTCTGAGAAGAGTTGTGGCAACGTTGAGTTTCGATACGGTTGAAACGATAGGAGTTGGGAACTCTCAGAAGAGTTGTAGTAATGTTAAGTTATGATTCGGCCGAAGCGATAGGAGTTGGCAACTCTGAGAAGAGTTGTGGCAACATTAAGTTCTGATCCAACCGAAACGATAGGAGTTGGAGAGACAGCCTTGGGTTGTGTGCTAATGATTTGAAAGCTTTTGTATCTTCCCAAGGCAATCATGGAGAGGCATTTGCTTGCTTCCAAGGCACGTCTCCATTACCATAAATGGTAATGATGGTGATAGCCTCCTGCTCCCCAGAACATGCATTTTGATCATGCGTAAAGTTTACCGCCTCATCAGGACCTTGTCTGACTTTTGGTTCCAACGGTGATTATGAACTTTAGATTTGAATGGCCCAACAACTGGAGAGAATCTCAAAATGCCTATATAAAGTCAAACCCTTTCACTTTTTCACTTTTTACCTTTGCGAAAAACCTTCCAAGAACTTTTGAAAGCTCTTTTTGCTGTTTTTGTATTTCTTCTCTGGCAAGTAACTAAAAAACTCGGCGACCTACTTGGGAATTCCGACAAACGACTAGTACCCTCCTTCAAAATAGGTAATACTTTGTCTTTTGATTTTCTTCACATTCCTTTAAATAGACTTCCAAAACCTTCAAAATGGTCGTTGAACAATCTGTTGGTGCTTCTGTGAGTGGGGAGGGCGAGGTGAGGAGAGCTCCAATTCTATGCATTAAATACATCGACGATTGTGTGTTAGAGTAGATAGAGTTGTTACAAAACATGACAACATTTAATTTTGTCGTGAATTTTCCAATTTAGCATAATTCAGCATCTCGAATACGTCAGCCATTGTATGTCAGAGTTGGAGAACATTGTCCAAATTTTGCGCATTACATAAAACGTTAATTTCGTGTCAGGGTAGATAGAGTTGTTGAGAAATACAACAAACTTTAATTTTGTCATGAATTTTTCAATTTAGTATGTTGAATACATCATTATTGGTATATTAGATTTGGGGAGCATTGTATACAACATTTAGACACGAGCGACATGCCTTTGTTGTTCAGTCATGTAAAAGGCTCAATAACTAGTTAAAATGTAAACAATAGCGCATTGTATTTTTTAGTTGGAATTGCATGAATCGAACTATTGAACCAAAACGATTTTAGTTCAATTCTTGATTTTATATACAAAATTGATTTATAATTCTATTGACTTATAATTCTATTTATTTTTGTGGATTCACAAAAATTTAAGGAGAAAATACCGGAATTCTTAAAAAAAATCACTATTTCAAATTTCATTTTCTTCAAAAAAAATAAAATAATAATAATAACAATAATAATAAATTATTTGGCTTCATATAGGGGCTCAATGTTAAAGTAATGATTAAATGAATTTATATGAATTCACATGAAAATAATAGTTATCTACAATAATTTACATTTTTGTGCCCGAAACAAAATGTATGAAAAGTGAACCTAAAAAATACAAATGACATTATACAGTAACTTTTCGAAACATTACAATAATCAAACTGAACCCTTCTAAAACTAGTTAGTCAAGTTGAATTCTATAATAACTATATATAAAACCAAAGGTTCTCTGTGTAAGAGTTTTCATACAAAAATAATTCGATCTAGTTCTCAACAAAACCGACTACATTGATCTATCCCACGCCCTAGCCCCTAGTGTACATGACCAAAGAGTAAATTAGGTCAAAACACAAAAGGAATAATAATTTGACCGACATTATTTTACCTGGGCCGGGCATCGGGGGCATTACCCTCATGTGACTGGCTACACGTACTTCAAGAGAGAAAATCATGAAGTTAGCACCATTTGACACACACTCATTGGACCAACCTCAGAAGTATGGCCCACATAGGTTACGTGTCTCATATGCGGCGACCATAGCCCGTCGGCTGCCGTCGCCGGAATCTTTTAGTGCCCAATTATCCGATGCCGGCGATTTGATAACAGAAGTGTCTAAGAACCTAATCCGAAATTTAATTGAATATTAATAGTAAAAAAGAGTTTTTTTTTTTTTTTAAATGTAATTAAAATAAAAAATAAGAAATTGAGTGCGTGTTTTACCGAATTTGGAGATCCTATAAAACAGCATTTCAGAGTTGGTAGTCTCCTCTTTCACTGAATACACTGCCAGTTCCATTCTCTCTGGCTACCAAATCACACTTCTTTCTTTTCTTTTTGCCATTGATTCACTTACCTTCTTTAAACCTGCAAATCCCTTTATAAGTATCGCGCTCCCATTTCATCATTTCTGTCTCTCCAGCATCTCTTTAGAATCCACTTTTCCCAGAATCCCACTGTTTTTGGTCAGATGAGTACTACAAATCTTGACAGCCATTAGTGAAAGCATTAAATCTTTGATGGATTCAATGGATTTATGGCCTGTGAAATACTCTGAAAATCGACATGTTACCAAGAAACTCGTTAAACCCTCAAATCAAAAGCCCACAAAAACCCATGAAGAATTGACTGTCAATGGTCCTAGAATCGTTCGAATATCGGTCACTGATCCTTATGCAACAGATTCCTCCAGTGAGGAAGATGACGAGCTTTTCCGTCAGCAGCGAGTTAAGAAGTACATCAATGAAATCAAATTAGAAACCGCTAGTAAAAGTCATCCTAACGCCATTAGTAGCAGTACTAATTGCAAGAAGAGTCTTCAACCCAAGCAGAAGCCGATGAAGGTGAAGGAGACGGCTCCGGCTAATGGTGGCGTTAGAAAGTTCCGGGGTGTTAGGCAGAGGCCTTGGGGAAAATGGGCGGCCGAAATAAGAGATCCGTTCCAGAAAGTAAGGCTATGGTTGGGCACTTACAATACGGCGGAGGAAGCAGCAATGGTATATGACAACGCCGCCATTAAACTTCGTGGACCGGATGCTTTAACTAATTTCAGCCATCCTCTGGCAAAGGAGAAGCCGGAAATTAATGTGACTTCAATTTCCGGCTACGAGTCCGGTGATGAGTCACGAAATCTTTGTTCTCCGACTTCTGTTCTACAGTCCAGAAGTAGTCAACAGTCAAGTGAAGAACGATCCAACCCGGTTCAAAACTTGTGCAAACCGGCTGAACCTTCTGGATCGGTTGATGGACCGGCTTTGGAAACCTGGTCGGTCAATGACCCGGTTCTTGAAGTTGAAGAGTGCAAAGTGGACTCTAATGGGGTGCCAAATTATTCAAATGACTATTTGCCAATGGATATCCCATTCTTAGAAGATTTCTTCAATTTCCAATCTCAAGAACAGACATTATTTCATGAATATCCACCAAAAATTGCCAATGATTCTTGTGACTTTGAGATGTCATTTGATGACTTTCCATCTTTGGATCACAGCTCGCAAGTTGAAAATTTTGAAGAATTTAACAACTTAATCGAAGAACTTCCCCAATTAGGATTAGAAGTTGATAATTATTTTTGCGATGAAATGAAATCTATTTGATAAATATCCAGTTTTGTATCCAATTTTGGTAGCATTTAATATTTTTTCCATGAAATAATGGTGAGTGTATTTGGGATCTTTATTTATTTGTGTAACATTAAAGTTAATGGAGACTGGATGAAATTTTGTTTAGTTTCTCTCTCTATATATAAAATTTGGCATTTTTAAGATTGTGGTCACTTCACTTTGTCACTAATTGTACATTTTCATTTTTTGTTTCAATAATTAACCCTGTATATTTAATGGAGTTTTTGTAGAAAGTAATTATTTTTTTTAAGTGCGTTTTCTAATTATGGTATCACCTTTAATTTATTCCAATTTGGTATATTATTCCAAGTTTATAGAGTCACCTACTTCATTTTGCTCTTTTAGAGCCTGTTTAGCATGAATTAAATCCAATTAAAATTGAAAATATAGTCATTATTGGGTCCACTCGTCTAATAAAAGTCAACAATAACGACTAGTTTTTCAATTTTAATCTTTACCAAACGGGCTCTTAACCTTGTATATCAGGTGCGGAGCTTGGGTGGACAATTTTTATTTTATTTATTATTTTTTTTTATACTCAACTGATGCATTAAAAAAACATTTTCATTAGAAAAAACGATTTTTTTTCTCTTACTAAATTAATTGGACTTGGGGGCAGGTTTGGGCTACCTCCCTATGCTCCTGCGTGTATCGATATTATCTATATTCACTCATAGATGGTATGATATTATTTAGTTCAGTTGTTATTCCACTTCTATTGATTATAAGCGAAATCTGTTGAAATTGATCAAACTTTTCAATCGAACGTGCATCGTGCAAGACTATGCTACTATTATAATTCTTTGATACCGAAAAGAAGGCATGCAAAGGTATCGTTAATCTTGAGCGAAAATATAAAGGGCAACCCAACTTCGAGATCAATAGTTCGAATTATCATAGATTTGATACAAATCAGATAATGCATCATCGTAGAAAAATGTCATAAAGTTATTATATAAGGAAAATTATCTTTATTTGAAGTTGACATTATTACGATGTTTAATTGATTGGTCACTGTCAAATTGTCATTCCTTTTGGCCCACGGGCTGGTGCGATAAACGGTTTTCATTTGACTCCGTCTAAACCTAGTTTGAAATTAAGCCTTGTAATAAAATTTTTAATAATTATTGATAAAAGTTGATAATTTGGTTAAAAAATTATTGATACTTTAAGTATATGATTAAAATTAATTATAATTTTTACTTATTAAAATTTGGATTTTAATTTTTACCAAACACAGGCTAAATTTATGACTTTTCTTTTGAAAGATTTGGTACGATTTTGTATTTGAACCTTGTGTACTTGATTTTGTGCCGAAAGCAATGACTACGAAAATCAATAATTCAATCCATTACGGACTTTGGTATTGAAGGTTGAGATCTTGCAAAGAATGGCCAACATTAATTAATCTGGACATAAAATTATTTTGTTTGGTTTCTGCATTTATCACGAACTACAGAGTTGAATGGTATAATATGTGCAATATCTCTAGGTTTAGAAATCTAGTGGGATACTGACAGCCCTGTTTGGTCAAGACAGACTCAATAATTAATTTAAATCACGTATTTAATAGGATCCACAACTTTTCAATCACCAATTTCATAAACTTTTATCAAAATCTACTAAAAATTTGATTTTAATCTCTACCAAACAATGGCTAAATGTATATAATCCAGTATAAATGTTCGGGGTCCACAGACAAGTTCTCGGTTCGAAGTGAAAGATACATGAAGTCAAATAGTTAGTTTGCTGTAGATAGTGAGTTTGTTCGAGACATTGTCGTATTTAGCCCCTATGTGGTGCTCCATTGTTTTAAAGCTCTTTTTGTTATATGATTATTTTCAACTAAACATTCATACAATAAAATATTTTGCACGTGAATTCAAATATTTTCCTTACTTTTTAACCACACATTTTCCTAAAAATATTATTTTCAACTTTTTTTTTTTTTTTTTAATAATGGGCACCAAAAAGGGACTTAAAAGTCATTTTAATTGTAAAGAGAAATGTACAAGTTAGTTAAAAGTTTTGTTATAATAGATATTATTGTTTGTGTTGTGAAATAAAAATAATAGAACAAAAAGAAAAGAAAATATAAGAGTTAAAAACAAGTGTATCTTTTATTGATAATCATAACTTGTATTTATTAGATTTAAAATGAGAGTTACAATTAGAATGAAATAGATTTTCTACATTGGATAAGACTTATCTATGAATCATGATAACACTAAATAATCATATATAATTATCTTATTATTTTACAATACTCTCCCTTTGATAATTATTTGTATAATAATTGTCTCGCTAAAATCTTGTTTAATAAAACCCAAATTGAATAAAAAATCAAACGAAAGAAAAAAAGTACAGTTATTTTGGAGTATTAAAAAAAAATGCTGCCTCATTAAAATTTTACTAGGAAATTTTTGTGGAATAAAACATAAGTGAAAGAAAAAGAATACAGCTACCCCCTGATGTTGATCACTAAAAATCTTTGAGTCGACGCATTCCAATTTTGTGAACCAATTTTTTGAATTTAGATGTTGTCGTGCTCTTGTAAATAAATCAGCTACATTATCACATGAGCGAATTTGTTAAACATCAATGTCGTCATTCATTCTGAAACTCATGTGTATGAAATTTTTTTGGAGAGATATGCTTCGTTGATAAATATTATGTTCATGATCAAATGCCAATTGCAAAGGTGAATATTGATAATATACAGTTGGTCTAATATGAACCAATGACGCAGCATATAATATGACATCACCCTAAACAAAAGTTGGGAGTTTTGTTTTCATAAGTAATAATCTGTCAATAAGTTGTAAACGTTTAATAAATGAATTTGCTAAACAATTTTGTGTATGGACACGCGCCACCGAATGTTCAATAACAATCCCAATT
>CAIGRQ010051305.1:0-10352 GCA_903798375.1 Fraxinus sp. D2006-0159
TAGTCCTTCCATATCCAATAATATAAAGTAAATCCCTAGATTCCTTTATAATCTATTTCCTAGCCTTTTAAGTATTAATATTTACAAATTAAACCCATGAACTCATTTATTCAACTTAAGTTCTCATTTGGCTGACTTTGATGATTGAGATTCTTGACTTTAACTAAATAATTTCTTGACTATAAATAAATGGGGTGCAACAATCATGTTTCGATTAAACAACTTATTTTTTCTTATCCTATTTCACCCCAAACAATACCTACTATAAATATACAATACTATGAACGTCAGAAAGCGTGTTGAATAATAATTATTCTATAGAAATCACATTCTTACAGATTAACAACACATCGACAATCTCTAGATTCAACCACCAAGGTCTTTGATTCATAGATTCATTCAAAACATTGTTCACATATTGGTTAAGCCTTGAATTAAATCAAGAGAACATACTTTGAATTTCAAATCCATATTCCAATTTCTCTTACCTCAACCAAAGATTAAAACATGAAAGACCATTGATCAAACACCAAAAACAAAACCCTACATTCTCCAATTCAGAGTTTTGAAGCTTGGGAATAAGCGATTAGAGTCCTCGTGCTCTAGAATGAAGGGAGTTTGTTCTTCATGATTCAGCAAAGAGAAAATAGGCCCAGAGTTTTGAGAAGTACGAGCGTGCACAACTAAAGGAGTTCGTTGATGATTTACAAGTTAGGTGGTCAGAGTCAGATAATGTTTAGAAGTGTTGTACTAATTGTCAATTAACCTTTTTAGTGGATCCTTCACTTTCAAGTTCCCTGGAAGATTTTTTATCTGTTAGAGATTTTTCTCCGTGATCAATTTAATATTCTTTATTCTTTATTTATTGCTTTTGATAATAAATTGATGACACTTAGGATTAATGAAATTGAATTTAATAACTTAATCATTTAGAAACTAATTAATAAGTGATTTGTTGCTTTTAATTGTTTAATTCCATATTTGGGTCTAAATTATTCGGTAAATTTAAACTTTCAAAACAGAATTCATTGTAGTAGCGTTCTTGTACTATATAGAAGAATGACATAATTATATAAAATATTCAAGACTATGCCCCTGTTTGGTAGAAAATTTCAGTCAAATTCAACAATTAATTTTAACCATATATTTTATAGGCCTCATAACTTTTCAATCACACGTTTCATCAACTTTTATCATAATCTATTAAAAATCTAATTTTAATTCCCATTAAACATATACTATATTTCATATATCGAGACAAATAATCCACTAAGCACATGTGTTGAACTTATGCTAAACAACGATAAATGACACTTCAACTAATTGGTGAGAGTATTGTTATTAAGCACCATCGTCAAATATCAGTTTATGTGGCAACTATATGACATAAGAGCCTATCTGAGCCCCATTTTTTTTTTTTTTTTTTTTTTTTTTTTTTTTTTTTTTTTTTTTNTTTATTATGTAAAGTGCATTTTTGGAATAGTAGATTGATGGAGAATATTTAGTTAAATATGAAGGAAAAGTTTGTAGGCTGTGAGTAATATTATTTTATTGAAGAACGAGTAATTGAAAAGAAGAGAAAAAAAAATATATTTCGAAAAAAATGGGAATCAAACAAACTCTAAATGATAGACTAACTTAATTAATGCAATGTTAAATGATTCATTTAATTGAACATAGCAAATGTGGTCACTTAGATTGATGCTCTAACACCATTGATGTTATGTAACATTATTCATTGGTGAGTAAGTTTTACGTGAATCCAAGATTTACATTAGATTTGTGGGATTCATGTGCTATATCAACATTGCTTACATAAGATAAGTTATAATATCTTCCGTGGACTCTTTAAACATAAGATACTCTCTATTTTAAAGAGTCAACTCCTAAAATTATATTCCAATAGATTATTTAAATTAATATTTTAATTTAGAGAGTGAGTTCGACTCTCCAAATTTCAGTAAAACCAAACCCACTCTATATAATTAAATGTATTCAAAGTGTTTCAATGGAGGGAAAACAATATAATAATTTGAAGAAATTTAATGAAGATAAAAATATGAAAAAAATAATATTTTTTTAAAGTAGCAAAATTAAGTGTTAAATATAAAGAAGTTGTTAAAGGATTTAGAAATTTATACTTTCTAAATTTATAGATACTCTATAAATTGTAAAATATAATCTTTAAAAATATAGTCTCTTGAAGATGTTCTGACGATGTTTAATATATCATTCTCACTATATATTTACATTCATTGCATGATAGAAGAATGATAACAAGAAAAAAGAGCCATCTATGAAAATTGTTCGGACAAACTACATGAAAAGTAATAGCTTCTTTCTTTTATATTTCAACAATGTTTTGGAAAGTCATAATTCACTAACATAATGCCTAGCATTTTTTATTAACACATGACACGTGGCTTTATTTTTTGTACCAATAATTAAGAAATGTTTTTCCCTATGACATTTGGGACGTACGCTTTTATCCCGCCTTTGTGTTGCAAGTCATCGTCGAGAGCTAAGCATGCACCACGTTCTATGCTTTTTCCTCCTTTTTCTTCTTTAGCAAAAGAGTAGATCGTATTATCAACCTCCTTTTGTTACAATAATTTTGCTTTTTCATATTTCCTTTGGTTTGCAATGAAAACGCGTATTACTTTTTATTTGATCTTAAAAAGTTCTAAAGTTGAGTTAAAGATACTTTTGACAAATTTGTAGAGGTGTTCAAAAATTTCGAACCGAACCGAATCGAATCGAGCGTTTCTTTATAAGTTAAATATCCTAACATGTACCCGAATTGAGAATCGATGAGTTTGGGTCGGGTCTCGGGTTTAGACCAAGAACCGAAACTAAATAATTTTTTTATTTTTTTATTGAATTAATTAAATTATTTTATTGTTTCTAAATAAATTAAAAAATTAATTAAATAAATCAGATCATTTCATAATTTTAATTTTAAAGACCAAATCATTTTAAAGTCCATTAGCCCATTTTAAAGATAAGAAACAGTGAAATTTGGGACATATTTGCAGTTTTTGTAAAGATTATGGATCTCCATCATAATTATATCTTAAAAATATTTTATTTTATAACTTTTAATTTATATTTCATTTTCTTTATATAGGCATGCTGCTTGAAACAAATTGATATGGATCATCGACATTTTATCCATTAGCCCATTTTAAAGACAAGGAACAGTGAAATTTGGGACATATTTGTAGTTTTTGTAAAGATTATGGATCTCCATCATAATTATATCTTAAAAATATTTTATTTTATAACTTTTAATTTATATTTCATTTTCTTTATATAGGCATGCTGCTTGAAACAAATTAATATGGATCATCGACATTTTAATATTAATATTTACTTTTTGATATTTGTATGCATGGAATTAATGTTATTCGACAGTTAGTTATTTATATATTTTTGAATTGAATCACGTTAATTTGTAAAAATTACAAATGAAATTTCATTAGTTATATTTATGTTGTGTTGTTGTAAATGTTAAAAAAATTTAATTATGGTACGGAATGGAATGGAACCGAATTCGAACGGTTCCATAATTATATTTGAACCCCATAGTTCCATTTATTAAATGCCCGAAAATTTTAAAACCGAACCGACACACGGACAACCTTGCAAATTTATATGCATATGCATATATATTTTTGTTATATTAGTTTTGTTTTAAAGCTCATGTTTGGGGTAGATAAAAATAAATCTTTTTAATAGATTTTGGTAAAAGTTGATAAAATATGTGACTGAAAAGTTGTAAATTCGATAAAATGTATAGATAAAAATAATTATTAATTTTGACTTGAACTTTTAATTTGAGTTTAACCTACACCAAACGTGGACAAAGTAAAATAAAGTAAATTTATATTTTAGTTAATTATTTTGTGAAACATAATTCTTAAAATAATTTTTATTAACAAATGTAACTATTTTAAAAAATAAAAATTTCTTTTTGAAGAAAAAGTAACTTTGAAACAGAGGTGCGAGAGTTATTTATAATTGATTTAAATTTTAAAAAGATAGAAATTAGTGATATATAATTGATTATTATGGTGTGTTGAGCCACGTAAATGTGGAAGAATGTATTCTGAAATAATAGATTGATGGAGAATGTGTGTTTGAAAAGGAAGGAAAAGTTATTGATGTGATGAAAAATATTATTTTATTGAAAAATGTGTGGGTGAAAATGAGTAGAAAAATGAGAATGAAAATTTTAATGTGTACCAAACAGGGGTTTAATATTGAATTTCATAAAATAATTAAGTTCATATTTGGTCCGGATTAAAATTTGATTTTAATTTAAATTAAAGTCAAACAATGAATATTAACCATATCTTTTATGAATCCCACAATTTTTCAACTACACATTTTAAAAACTTTTATCAAAATCTATTAAAAATTAAATTTTAATCTCCACCAAACACTTTAAGATACTTAACAATAAAGATTGGTTAGCAAACGCTTTTAGAATCATGAAACGTGGACGGTAGAGATTAGCTGAGAAAAAGCGGAAGATCAACGGTCACAACCCAAAAGAACTTTTCCTTCAAAAGGACGATTTCTCAGTCGCCTCTCGACACCTTTCAGCAGCGGAGTGAAAGAAGATCGCCGAATCCCATTCTCCATCTACCAATTCTCAATCTGTTTCCTCTTCAAAGGTAATTCAAATTTCTCATTGTTGGATCTATTTTTATTCTAGTTTTTAGTTTAAAGAATTTCATTTTTCATTTAGTTCGATCTGAAGATTAGGGTTTTTATATCACACTTCTGCCTCCTCAAAATATCCCAGTTATTTGAATTTTGATCTCTTTGAAGTATTCATGTTTTTTTTTTTTAAATAAATCACGAAGAGTTGAGCTTTTGACAACTACGTTTAGGCCGGTTCCGTGTAATTATTCAATTAATCGTTCGCACAAGATTTTCGATCTGATTATATTCGTCTTCTTTTGTTAGGTGATTTTAAAGTCAGGTATTGTCCTATATTACAATATGATTGAGATAATATATATTTCAGTGTATATGTCTGTACCTGCGAAGTTTCGAAAAGTGCGATTGAGTTATGTACTCTTATAACAAGAGGGCTGAAAAACTTCTTATCTTATAGCTACTAATAGGTTTTTCAAGAGAATCATAAAATTATCTGATTTCC
This sequence comes from Fraxinus sp. D2006-0159, assembly GCA_903798375.1. NCBI lineage: Eukaryota > Viridiplantae > Streptophyta > Magnoliopsida > Lamiales > Oleaceae > Fraxinus > Fraxinus sp. D2006-0159. The sequence continues at coordinate 5,171 of CAIGRQ010051305.1, forward strand.
ATGTCATTTTTCCACGTCCGTTGTCATTATTGATTTCTTCCAATTGCCTTTATTCTCCACTTGCAACGATCTCTTCCCCTTCCCTGTAAAGGCAAAAAAAGAAAAGGCGACAAGGATATTATTAAGCAATGAAAATAGCTAGTTATCATATGGCACCGTTCACCAGTCATCCGCTCTTGAAAAGTTGGCTTGTTTTACATGCTCTCTTCTCCAATTCCTTTCTATGTTGATTGGGTTGTATTTGAAATAATCAAAAAACTCAAATATTCTAAGTTATAAATGACCAGCTCAAGAAGCTGTGGTTAATGTTAAAAAGCCACAAAATAAGAAAAGAACAAGCTCAAAGCTCATACTTCTTGTGGTGCATGCCTCAGCAAGTCAAGACATAAGTCTGGACAAATGGCACTCAAAATGTAATTTCGGTGTTTTGTAAACTATGTGTATATTGTTTTTAAAAAGTGTTGTTTCATCTAGTTTGTGCCTTGGTGGCGATTTATGCAGGAATTTATTATCTGGAATGATTTGTATCGTGGTCTAACTTTGCTATTCTTGCAACAAATAGAATATTCTGTCTCCTCCATCTGTGTGTGTTTGAGGAGGAGGACAGTTGTTGGCTTCCATTTGCTAAGAGTTCAATATGCTTTATTTATGCCCTTGACGGGGATTGCATTGCCATATTGTAGGGTTTCTTTCCAATGGCTGAAGCAAAATCAGCTATGAGGAAGCCAGTTTTCACCAAGGTTGATCAGCTCAGGCCTGGAACTAATGGACACAATCTTGTAGTGAAGGTTGTGAGTGCCAATGTGGTAATGCAGAAGGGCAGGCCAGATGGGCCCAAACTACGTCAAATGCGGATTGCTGAATGCTTGGTCGGAGATGAAACTGGGACTATTGTGTTTACGGCAAGGAATGACCAAGGTATGGTAGTGCTGTTGTGCCGATTTTGGTTCTTTGTCATTGTAGTTATGGTGTTTTATGATAAATTTCTGATGCATTATGGCTCTTTATTCACTTCCGTAGTTCACAGATTACTCCCCAATCACACTCCGCTGCCCAGTGTTTGGAGTGATATTAAGGGCTCTAGTAGCAGCGTTTGTAGTTGTTCTGCCCCCCTTTATTTCTTACGGTTTCAAAGTCGTTCTCATCCTTTAATTTGCTCTTAACATTTTTCCTCCCCCTTTCTCTGTGCTTCAATAGGTTATGAGTAGTGATGATGTAGCATAATTAGCTTTCAGATAACGTGCAATTCGGAATTATTATGCAAGGAATTTAAGCTGACTTGACACAGCTAACTTTAGATTTTAGTTTAAAGTTTAAACTTTGATATAGATTGCTGCACTCCCAATTTCCTTGGCCGCTAAGGTTTGTTCATTACCCTTTCCTGTACCTTATCGTGGCATGGCTTATTTAGTGCCTGTTTGATACCCATTAATTTATTTTATGGTTTGTTACAGGATTATTTTTAACTATACATTCACACAATAAAATATTCTACACATGTACTATAAACCTTTTCTTACTTTTTAATCACACATTCTTCAAAAAATATTATTCAAAACTCATTTTGTTGACGATTCACGTAAGTAGTATTTTATTCCTCAATTGGAATTCTGGTTGACGATTATTCACAAGTCAAACCTCTAGTTCACTTTGCTTTTGCTGTTAGTGAAAACCTTAAGCTAATCGTTGTCAACTTTGCAATAAGTAATTGAGTTTGGAGTTATAATTTTGGTGTAGCTGCGACTGTGTTCATTTCATATTTATGTGGAATTGAGGTCTGTGAGTCTAATTGCATTTTTGGTGACACATCGATCGTGCAGTGGACCTGATGAAGCCTGAATCTACGATAATATTACGAAATGCAAAAATTGACATGTTCAAAGGATCAATGAGGCTTGCAGTGGATAAGTGGGGACGCGTAGAAGTTACTGAACCAGCCAGCTTCACCGTCAAGGAAGATAATAACCTGTCGTTGGTGGAATACGAATTGGTCAATATTGTGGAGGAGTAACTGCTTTAACCCCATTTCTTCTATTAAGGGGCCAAATTATTTAAATCAGGTAGAATGCGGTATTAGGAGATTGGCAGGGTGATAAATTTGTTGTTTTTCTGGTCCTCTTGATTGCTTGATGCACATGAAGTTCTTGAAGGATTCAGAAATCGTCTCTATGAATAGGAACTCCAGCTGTCCCAGGGTGGTTGGCTATCAATATGGCTGGAGTAAATAAAGAATCACTGGATAATGCATGACATGGGAAACTTTGTTGTCTATGTTAAAGACACATTGTTATCCCCGTTATGAGATTTCGTATATATTAATCTTATGTGCAAAGTGCAGTTTCTTGACTGTTTTGAGTTTCATCTGGAATGCTTGATGTTTTTCCGTACATTATTAAAATGAAGATTGTATATGTGTATTTGTGGATTCAAAGGTTGAAAATCTGGACTTTTTGGTTAAGTTGTCTACCACTGTGGCATGCCTATTTTCAGATTGAGTCATAACCTATGTTGGTCTGCTTGGCTCAATTAAGACATGGAAAAGAGCAAGCTGGTTGAGCTTGCGTGAAGTTGCAAGCAATGGTAGCTCACTTCTCTGTGGACGTGTAACTTTCACGTAGACTTGTATACCAAGCCTTGTTGGGTCACCTTTAGCACTATAATTGTGTTTAAATCTAAACTTGCTGGTCGCGTATTAGCACTAAAATTATATGGGTACAGTTTGGTCGGTCTGGGGCAGGCTGGTCTTAGAGGCCCCATAGCTCGACTGTAGGAATGGATATCCTTTAGCACTCTGTTTATATGGGTCCATTTGGGTCTGTGCTGGGTAAGCATAAACAGCTCGACTTTAGGAGTGGGTCGTGTTTAAAGCATATTTCGAGTTAGGCCTATGTAGCTCACATTTAGGCATTCTTGAACGTTCTCCTCGTTAGAGCTTGTTTGATCCAATTATTTTTAAAGTATAATTTTTTCTCCTCTTTTCACCCCAAATATTCTCTTACATTCAAATTCAAATATTTTTTCATATTTTTAAGGGATGGACAAAATTCTTGAATTGGATGGAATCCAATCCGAATCGAATCAAGCAGTTTTTCACAAGTTAAATACACGAACGGATAACTAAATTGAGAATCGATGTGTTTGGGTCGATTTTCGATTTTAGACCAAGAACCGAATAAGAACTGAATTTAAATAATTTTTTTAATTTTCCATTCCAACTTTATTTGGTAAGTAGCGTTCACTTCCGTATAAATTCAAATCATTTGATAATTTTAATGTCCATTCCCAAATCAATTTTGAAACTCCTTCATTTCACAGGCGGCGGTAGCTGCTTGATTAAATCGAATAGTTGGTAAGTATTATCAATACTTAAAAATATTTTTTTTGTAACTTTTAATTTATATTTTATTTTCTTTATGCAGACTGCTTAAAACAATTGAATTATTTATATGGATCACCGATGTTTTAATATTAATATTTATTTTTTGGTATTTGTATACATTGAATTAATCTTATCGGACATCTAGTTATTTATATGTTTTTAAATTGAACTACGTTAATTTGTAAAAGTTACGAATGAACATGTCATTAGTTGTATTTATGTAATATTGCTGTAAATGCTAAAAAAATTAATTATGATATGAAATCGAATAGAATCGAATCGGAACCGAACGGTTCCATAATTATATTTGGATCCGATGGTTTCATTTATTAAATGCCAAAAAATTTTGGGTCGGTTCGATTCGGTTCTCTATTTCTTGTAGTTGTAATTAAATCACAATTTTTCCTCGCTTCTTTCTAATATTTGATGGAAAATCCTCAAATAAATTGACACTTTCTAGATTTCATCATTTTAATATAATACTAGTTAGAGGCACGTGCAGTTGGCTACGTAATAGCGTTGACTGATTTTTGGTTATTTTTGAAAATATCACTAATCAAATCTTATTTAGCAAAACTTCTTAAATACAAAATCTTAAAGTTACAACAAAAAATAAACAAATTAAAAAAAAAAAAGTCGGAAACAAAAAAGGGAAATTATTCATCGTTAACAACTAATATAAATCAATTCAGATTTAAAAACACACATACACAAACAAACTACCAAGATATTATTGTTTTTTCTTTCTTCCTCAATTTTCTTGAAGTACAAACATTTAGAGGCCTTGCATATCACATTTTAAGTTTTTTTAGGATAGATAGAAAAGAAAAATTAACGATTATGATTTTACGTTTAATAATTTAAGATAATTTTTATATTTAAACTTAATCGATAATATATTTATTATTATCACATTTTAAGTTTTTTTAAAAAAATTTAAATCGATCCAAATGGATATTCATATCGTGAAATATCGAATCAAACGTTCNAAGGAAAATTAACGATTATGATTTTACGTTTAATAATTTAAGATAATTTTTATATTTAAACTTAATCGACAATATATTTATTATTATCACATTTTAAGTTTTTTTAAAAAAATTTAAATCGATCCAAATGGATATTCATATCGTGAAATATCGAATCAAACGTTCTAGGAAAAATAAAGTTCGAAAAAAGAATATTGGAATGAGGTTGAAATTGAAAGGAAACATAAATAATCACGACTTTACGTCTCACAATTAATGTAAAATTATTTTTGATATGTAAAATTTATCGACCATATATTTATCATGGTCGTATTTCAATATTTTCAACAAATTTTAAAGCGCTTAAAGCGCATATTTGTAACTTAAAATATTGAATGAAACGTGTAAAAAAAAAACATTGGAATTGAGTTGAAATTGAAAAGAAACATAAACAATCGTGACTTTACGTTTTACAATTAATGTAAAATTATTTTTGATATTTAAAATTTATCGATCATATATTTATCATAGCCGCACTTCAACATTTTCAACAAATTTTAAAACGCTTAAAATAGATATTTGTAACTTAAAATACTGAATAAAACAAAAAAAAGCAATTTGACTTAATTTAAGATAAAAACTTAAGAAAAATAAAAGTAAGAGAAATTAGTGTGAGTATGGGTGTTGATGGTGGGTTGAAAAGAAAAATTAACGATTATGATTTTCCGTTTAATAATTTAAAATAATTTTTATATTTAAACTTAAGTCACAATATATTTATTATTATTACATTTTAAGTTTTTTTTTTTTAAAAAAAAATTTAAATCAATTAAAA
>CAIGRQ010051350.1:0-12075 GCA_903798375.1 Fraxinus sp. D2006-0159
TCAAAACATGGTTTAATTGTCAATTATCGTAAAACTAAATTCCAAAATCTACATAGCAAGGTTCATCGATCTCCGAGCACAAATAAATCTAGCCTAACATGGAGAAAAGAAGAAAATACAAAATAAATGCAAGAAAAGATATCACCAAAAAATCACACTTGAGCTTTTATACGTAACTTAGATTCTTTTCTATGAGAGTTTGAACGAGAAAAGGAAACCAAAAAATTCGTGTCGGATGGAAACCATGCGACCATATGGTAGTGTTTTATGCGATTACATGGAAGTAATTTTTTTCTCCTTCTAATCCCTGATTACACGTGTGCGGTCACATGGTAGAGAGAACTTTCAAGGTTTTCCAATTTGGTCCTCAAAGTCCATTTCCTCTTGTTTTGGCCACTATTGATCATTCTTTTCCTCCAATCATCCCATGCATCCCTCAATTTATGTTTAAGCTTGTGTCCATACTAGTTGGCCTTGGGTCATCTTTTAGTTATTTTCATTTTAGTTCCTGAACTTTTATTTTCCTCCTTTTTGGTCCTTTTTCACCAATTTATCTTTCTTTCCACCAATTCCATCAATATAGTGCTACAAAAAGAAATTAGATAGAATTAAGCCACATTCAAGCAAGTGTGTCAACTAGTCATAAAATGAGGCCGAACAAATGTTGGAAAATGCAATTATCAGTTAGTCATGTCATTTGGATTTATTAATGGACCTGTACATTTATGAGATTAATAAATCATGTTTTATGTGCATTCATAGGTAAATTCGTAGTAGTTTACTTTGATGACATTTCTCACGGGTGTCTTCCTTCCAGGTGGCGCCCGAACCCCCTGATGACATCATCGTGTTTCCTAGACCTAGAATGCTTTAATCAAAAAAGAGAAAAAAAATGGCTGCTATAATAACTCCGCAACAACACCCAAGCCTACTCATTTTGGTATATAGTAAGAATCTAGATGAACATATTGGGCATCTGAGATGTGTGCTTGTGGTCTAAAGACAAGAACAACTTTATGTCAACTTTAAAAAGTGCACATTTTGCATGAAAAAATTTGTTTTCCTTAGTTATGTCATTAGTATAAAGGGTATTGAAGTGGATGGGGAAAAAATCCAAACCATCAAAGAGTGGCAAACACCTACAAGCATAACTGAGGTAAGAAGCTTTCATGGGTTATGTAGCTTTTATAGGCATTTTGTTAAATACTTTAGCACATTTGCCACACCACTTACAGAAATTATAAAGAAAAGTGTAGGATTTCATTGGGGCGTTGAGCAAGAACATACTTTTAATACTATTAAGGATAGATTGTGCACTACACCGATTTTGCCATTACCTAACTTTAACAATACTTTTGAGATTAAATGTGATGCCTCAAAAATCGATATTTTAGCTATCTTAATGCAAGAACGAAGGCAAATAGTTTACTTCAGTGAAAATTTGAGTAGAGAAGCTCTCAACTATCCTACATATGACAGGGAGTTGTATGCATTTGTTCGAGCTTTGGAGATTTGGCCGCACTACCTATGGCCAAAGGAGTTTGTGATTCACACTGACCATGAGTCCTTGAAGCATTTAAGGGGTCAAGATAAGCTAAATAAGAGAGATGCAAGGTGGATGGAGTTCATTGAGACGTTTCCTTATGTTATTTGATACAAACAAGGTAAAGAAAATGTGATAGTGAATGCTTTATCAAGAATGTACGTGCTTTTAACTTCTTTAGGTGCCAAGTTGCTAGGATTTGAATACGTTAAGGATATGTATACTAATGATCCAGATTTCTCTAATATATACGAATTATGTGATAAGGGTGTTGTGGATAGATTCTTTGGACATGATGGATATTTATTTCGAGAAAATAAGTTATGTATTCCTAAAAGTTCAATGAGAGAATTAATAGTACGTGAAGCAATAGTAGAGGTCTAACGGGTCGTTTTGGGGTTAAGAATTGAACATTTTTATTGGCCTAAGATGAAAGTTGATATTGATCGGATTTCTAGTAGGTGCATCACATGTAAAAAGATTAAATCTAAGGTTTTACCTCAAGATTTATATACGTCATTACCTATTCCTAGTAAACCTTAGGTTGATGTGTCTATGGATTTTGTGTTGGGTTTATCTAGGACTAAGAAAGGGAGAGATTCTATATTTGTGGTGGTAGATAGATAGATTTAGTAAGATGGCTCATTTTATTCAATGTCATAAAACTGATTATACTACCAATATTGTGGATTTATTCTTTAAGGAAGTAGTGTGTTTACAAGGGAATCCTAGAAGCATTGTATCAGATACGGATGTTAAATTCCTTAGTTACTTTTGGAGGATTTTGTGGAATAGTTAAGAACCAAATTATTGTTTTCTACTACTTGTCAACCACAAACGGATGGGCAAATTGAGGTAGCTAATAGGACTATGATACAACTGTTACGCACTATAGTTAATAAAAACTTAAGAGTTGGAAGAAGTGTTTACTATTGATAGAATTTGCATATAATAGAGCCACGCATTCTACTACTTCTCACTAACCTTTTGAAATTGTATATAGTTTTAATTCACTAACACCTTTGGGTTTAATTCATTTACCTGTAAATGAAATGGGTAGTTTAGATGGAAAGAAGAAGGCCGACTTGGTGAAATCACTCCATGAAAAGGTAAGGTTGAAAATTGAGAAGAAAAATGAGTATTATGCTTCTCAAGCAAATAAGGGATAGCATGTTACATTTGAACCGGGAAATTGAGTTTGGGTACACTTGAGGAAAGAACGCTTTCCAAAACAAACAAAAAAAGTCGAAGTTGCTGCCATGGGGAGATAATCTATTCCAAGTCCTTGAAAAGATCAATGACAATGCCTACAAATTAGATCTTCCAGGTGAGTATAATGTTTCAGCTACTTTTAACGTCTATGATCTTTCTCTCTTTGATGCAAGTACAGATTCGATGTCGAATCCTTTTGAAGAGGGAGATGATGATGTGATATAGGATACGAGGGAAATCTGGGTAATGATTCATAGGTCGTTGAGAAAGTACCAATGACAAGGTTGTTGGCAAAGAAAGCTAAGGAGGCTATGAGATTGTTTGCTCAAACTACGGTGGACGAAACATTGACCACAATAAGCAAAGGAACAAATTCATGTTGGGCTTGGAAGATGAAACGAAGTGGATCAACTTGGTGCAAACAACAGGCGAGGAAGTTGAGTGGTAAAGTTATGCGACCGCATAGCACACCTATGCATACAGATACAACCATACCATGACCAAAGTGAGGGCAGACTACGGCTTATAAAATTCGCATAATCTTCTATTTTAGTTAAAAATCTTATATGGCATATTTTTTGAAACTTAATTCCATTTTCTAGCTAGGTTTTATGGGTCTTCTATAAATAGGACTCATTCTATTCATTGTAAAACATAAAATTTGAGAGATTTTACTGCAAGACATATTGCTTTCTTCTCATTCTTCATTGAATTAATTGTGAACTTATCAAGATTATTTCTTGTGGCGTTCAAACAAATCGAGTGAGATTCTTGAGTCTTGTAATCACGGGGTCAACATATTATTGACGATTGCGTTAGTTCATTGATTCAATATTTTTGAATCAAGCTTAAACGTTGATTTCTTGGCTTTTTTTGGGTTGAATCAATCTTGCATGAGTTTCGTAGCTACCATTACTACATGTGTTCACATCACGCCCTGTATGCCAGTGGTTTTGAATCCAATTTGTACATTGTTGCTTTGACTCTTGATGGACTTGGGAAAATCTAGTAATTCAATAACCAAATGATGTTTGTGATTATACATACAGATTTTGTTGTTATATGATGCTAACAGTATTAACAATGTCACAACTTCTGTTGCATGTGAATTTTACATTCTATCCTATTACGTTAAATTTTTCGTTGTCAACTGCAGATTTACAATCTCTTCCTGTGTCTTGTTTTTAAAACGTTGGTTTTTTTATAGATATTTCTCATTGTGCTTTTTCACCCTTTTGTTGCTTGCAAGAGAACCCTATGTACAATAAGCTTAAAAATAAAGACATGGAAGAAATTTACGATTGGTACATTGTCTTTTCGGTGATACATTCGACTCTAGCAAGTACGCTTTGACCCCAAGGAAGCTGTTACGACGTGGCTTCGGCATATAGGACAACAGTAAAAGTGAGCAATTGAATGATCGTTTACCAGTAGTTCTTCTAGTAAAGAGCTAGATATTAGCCAATCAAATGTATTAAAGGAACGGTTGACCAAGCGCAGTGGCGAAAAATGTAAGCTCACATCTCTTATGGAGAAGGGCAAGAAAAAATACGAGGCGCGTGTTGTTTCAATTTCAGTAGATCGAATGGCTGACTTGTATACAGAACTGCAGTACTTCACTTAGAGAAGGAGTACCAACGCGATCTTACAATGGACAACTGTATTGTAGAAGTGGAAGCAACTGGTCTTGTCGATAGGACAAACGATCTTTTCATGTTTGCATTATCGACATTCAAGGAAACATAAATATATGGAGGGCTGCAAAAGATGAGGACACAAAAATGCGTTGGTTGAAATGGAGCTACAACTATAAGGAACATAATGCAGTTTCGTCATGCCGTCTTTTGTTCGATAGGTAATTTGTGTTCTAAATATTTGGACATTTACGTTTGCTCCTTTAGTCGGTTTTTTCCCTTATCATGGTAGTTTGAGAGTGTTGTTTGTTTTTTGGCCACTTTTTCATATTGTTTCCTTTGCCACTTTATGTCAGTTTGTGCATTCATGTGCTACTTGCTTTCATAAGTATCCGTGTTTGAATGTTTTAATGAAATGTTTTTGCATGTTTTGGAGTTTAACCTATTTCACACTAGTATATTTGCATCGGAAATCCAAAAAGTTGATATCATACAAATTACCTTTATAGAAATTGTACTCTATTTGTATGCAGAGAATGAAAAAATGTTAGATTTTCTACAAGAGTCATGTTATTGATGCAATAAGACCACTAAAGGGCCTATATATATATACAAGGATACTTCCCAGTCCAATTAATTTCACACGCATTTCTCTATGTGAAATAAAACATTTATACTTGTGAAATGGCCAAGCTTTCGCCTTTTGTACAAAAACTTTTTTTTTCGTTGTTACAAAGAGTTCCATCATGTCACAATATTGTTTCCGTCATTACAGTCTTTACCTTTACTCCAATGTGTCTGATAATTCTGACGACAAGGTTGTTATGCAACAACTCGAAGACAACATTGAAATATGGCTCACATATTTTTACATTTTCGAACGAATGGTCCAGGACTTCTTGTGTCATTCCATTGAACTACGATTTCTTTTTTCCTTTTAGATGAAGCGAACAACTGTTCATGCTACTCAATTTGCACACATATCTATAAACTTGATTCCAGGAGTTCTGAATGTACCCACATATGTTCACTTATTTCATGAACATGCTTCGTGATGAGTATAGTCTACGAAGCAGTGCTAATATAGATGTGTACGAGCATGTTGGAGTGTTTTTATGTGTCCTCGCGCAGGTGAAATGATACGACAGATGCAAACACTTTTTGGCCACTCTTTGTAGATGATAAACTATTATTTTAAAACAGTGCTTCTCTCTATGGTCTCATTTGCTAGAAATATCATTAAGCACGGCCCGAATTACAACCAAGGAGCAAGACATCATCATTCTGACCCTATGGAATATTCGTTGTTCCGAGTGAATGTGATAAAAAATAATTTAATATTTTCAATATTTAATTTACAATTACATTATGACAGTATTGCCTCAGATATTGAGACTATCATATATGGTTAACGTCATCAGGACTGCATCGGAGCTATTGACGGAATGCAAGTAAAAGTCTTCTTACTTTGTCATAAGCATGAAAATTTCAGAGGACGAAAAGGGATTCCAATGTAGAATATGCGAGTTGCATGCAATTTCAACCTATACTTCACATTTGTGCTTCCTGGTACTACAGGAAATACTCACGACAGTTGTAATTTGACAAACGCAATACATAATCCGGATATTAATTTTCCCACCCACTCATAGGAAGTGCTATCTCATGGACTCCGGATTTGCCCATGGACCGGGATATATGGCTCTATACAAAGGTTCATATATCTAATATCATTTCCAGGAGTTCTTTACGGAGCCAACATGAAGATGGTGAAGATTTCGCAATACACGACAATGTTTCAATCTCTATCACTAGTCCTTTAGGAATGTAATCGAGAGGCCGTTCGAAGTATGGAAGCAGTGATGGAAGATTCTTGATCACATGCCAAGCTACATGTTTCTATGCAAACAGATGTCATTGCAACAATGGCGATGCACAATTTCCTTAAGCATAAGGGGAGTGTGGATGAAGCCTTTCGTAGAGTGGAACAGGAAAGTGATGAGGAAGTGGAGATAGACCTCCCCGATGAGCATGACGAAATTACAGTCAAAATGGATGCACCATTGGAGGAAGATTTGCCATGGGAACAATTGTGTGATTACATGGCATATGAACTACGATAATGTTATTTATAAACTATCATTTGAAAAAAAGTGGTAATTCTGATCGTTAATTTAATGGCCACATTCGTTAACCCTATGAATTGATGTCTGTAGGTGAAACACTAGTGTAAGAAATGAATAATGGTACCCTCTCGAGTTACTATTTTTAAGAATAAAAAAATGTGACATTCGTTTAGGTGAAAATTTTATTTATGACATTTATGATTTTGTATTACCACATTACAAGACAAATATTGATTAGTCAAAATCAAACATATATTATCATCTATGTTGCATGTTATGGCTCACAAAAATATAGTATAATTCTATTTATCATCGTGATGATAAAATATTAGTGATGTAGCAGTTCATTATTTCTCACATTTCTCTTTTTCTTCTTGCCCGCTTCCTCATAAAAGTTGAAATGCAAATCTCAATGTTTTACAAAAGCTGTCATATTATCAAGAATAATGCTACTCAACCATAAGCCTTGACCATATGGGTAACATAATGATGTGGAAAGTAAAAGTAAGAAAATGAAAAAAAAAAATGAAAAGGGAAAGGGAAAGTGGTTCAAAATTTCATGAAAACCTCACGTGCCTCAACTGTAGTGAATAAGATGCGGGCAAACGGGAAAAAATCATTTTCCCCCCAACTTTGGAAGAAACCCTTCTTCATCTCCATCTCTCGTTCTCTCCCGTGCGAAGCAGACCCATTTTTGTGGCTTGAGCTGCGAAACATAACTCTGGCGAATATACTACGGAGTTCTTCAAGAATCGCAAGTAAGAAAAATATATTCAACAGCCTTTGTTTTTCTGTCTTTTTACCAGTAATATGAGATCCAACTGGGTAGTGTCCTACGTAGGATGAACATACCATCGTTTTTTGAATTTTCACTAATCTATTTATTTATTTTGCTTTTACCCCATTCTCTGACGTCAAATAGAGGAGAAAAGCTGGGGAACAAAATCTAGCTAAACATCCACATGACCTAGCATCGTTCAGCCGAGCTATGACCGAAACAGGTACTGGTGCACATTGGTTAATTGTTTCATTGTTATGAATGGGGACGAGATTTGTCATTTTTTCGTGTAAGATTTATGGAATTGTTCTGTGCTTAGCTCATGGTGTTTTTTTTTTTTGGTTCTTCATTTCAGCTTAAGTTACTACATAATGTTTAGCCCTTTTAGAAATCTTAGTTAAATATTTCGCAAGATTGAATTTTGTTATTTCCTCCGTATGTTAAGTTTGTAATTGGATTTTTTTTTTGTTCCAGGCAAAGAAATTTTCGAATATGTTGATGACATTATTTCGCTGGACTCTGGTAATGAAAATGCTGTGGATAATACGACCATATCGGGTGATGATATTGTAGTTGCATATGGTGCGATTGTGCCTAAGGTGGGTATGAAATTTAAGGATGAAAATGAAATGTTCGAGTTTTACAAGAAATATGCATATGAAAATGGATTTCCAGTTAGAAAAAAAAATTCGAAAAAGGATGATGATGGAGTATTAAGATATATTACATTTGTTTATAGCCGTGAAGGAAAAAGAATAAAAAATACAAGCGGTTCTTTGAAGCCACAAGCAACCATTCAAAGTGGATGTAAAGCAAAAATCACTGATATTTGCGGAATATGGAGAATTAACACGGTACACTTGGACCACAATCATAAAACAAGCCCTTCGAAGTCCAGGCTGTATCGATGTAACAAAGAATTGAGTGCACATTTGAAAAGGCGACTTGAAGTAAATGACATGGCAGGAATTCCGTTGCACAAGAGTTACAACTCTGCAGTTGTAGAATCAGGTGGATATGAAAACATGACATGCATTGAAAAGGATTGTCGTAATTATGTTGAAAAGGTTAGGTGTTTAAGACTTGGAGAAGGGGACGCAGCAGTAATTCAATCATACTTTTCTAAAATGCAAGCACGATATTTACTTTAGTATGGATTTAGACGAGGAGTTGCTTCTAAAGAATGTTTTCTGGGCAGATAATAGGAGTTGGCAAGCATATAAAGAATTCGGTGATGTGGTCACATTCGACACCACGTACCTCACTAATAAATATGACATGCCATTTGCCCCTTTTGTTGGAGTGAACCATCATGGACAGTCGACACTTCTTGGATGTGGTCTGGTATCGAATGAGGATACAGATACATTTGTGTGGCTATTTCGGACATGGCTGCAATGTATGCACAGAGAAGCTCCCCATGGGATAATTACAGATCAGGACAGGGCTATGCAAAATGCAATTCAGATCGTTCTCCCCAATACGAAGCATAGATGGTGTTTGTGGCATATATTGAAGAAGTTGCCTAAAAGGTTTGGACACCACGTGGATAAGGGTTCAATTTATACTTCGATACATGGTTTGGTCTATGATTCTCAGTTTGCAGAAGAATTCGAACATGGCTGGAGAGTGATGATCGAAATGTTTAACTTGTATGATAATGACTGGTTGGCGGGTTTGTACGAGAACAGGGAACATTGGGTACCTTGCTACTTGAAAACCACATTTTAGGTAGGGATGTCAACAACTCAACGCAGTGAGAGTATGAATGCATTCTGTAATGGTTATGTACATTCAAAGATGACATTGAAGCAATTTGTTGACCAGTACGAACGGGCGTTAAGAAATAAAGTTGAGAAAGAGTTTCAAGCAGACTTCAAGTCGTTCTCCCGAATGGTACCATGTGCAACGAGATATGAATTGGAGAAGCAATTCCAGACAGTTTTCACCATTTCAAAATTTCGAGAAGTTCAAGAAGAGTTTACAGGTAAGGTTTACTGCGATCTCATATCTGTTTCAGATGGATTTGCGGGGACCTCTTACGAGGTACATGAGGATGTAATACATGATGGGCGTTCTAAGAGAAAAACCTTTTTCGTCTTATTTCAAAGAGAGAAATGTGAAATCACTTGTAGTTGCCACCATTTTGAGTTTCGAGGGATTATTTGCAGACATACTATCGCAGTATTGGACCGTAATGATGTCAAATCATTACCTGAAAGATATATACTACGGAGATGGCGATGAGATGTTAGTAAAGCCCACATGAGGGTACCGGTGAACTATGATGGTTTGGTTAGTACTCCTGGACAGTTGAAATATGATAAAATGTGTCAACGCTTTGCTACATTAGCCGACATGACTGCAGACGATGAAGTCAAATCGAATGCTATAATTGATTGGATCGACAGTTAGTGTAAACAGGAGATGATGTTAAAATCAAGTAGTAGTATTCATGTCTTGTCCCCACATATTACTCAATTAGCATCTAATAGCAGAGCATCACATGATACTGGAAGTGGTAGTATAAGGGATCCAAAATGTGCGAAAAGAAAAGGTGCACCCACGAAACTTCGTAAGAGAAGCCAGTTGGAAGTGAGTTTGAACAAAGTTAAGGTAACGACCATTTTTTTGTATCCAAAGGTCGTGAATTGGGTATGGAGATAATGTATAATAACATTTTAATGTTTTGCAGGCAACTTCGAGTTCATCTAAAGGGAAGCAACTAAGGGTTCGGACAATTAATACGGGAGAAGTTGCACCTCTCATCCAGTTACCTCGACTGGCATTTATGCTGATTCCTTTATCATATACAGAGCTCCTTATGGTTAGCATTCATGCATAATTTACTTTCGATTATTACCATATACGATTTACAGATAATGTTATTTCACGTAGGGTGGCAACCAAAGTCTTCAATCACACATATCATCCATCATCAACAAATGTTATATCCAATAGCCAAGGTAAATCAATAACCAAATGTCTCTCCCTCTCTATCATTTTTTATTCTTTTTTCTTTCTCATATTTCTCATTTTTATTCTTCAGAAAAGTACATAATTGACTGCTTTTTCACATTTGTTATGGTATTTCATTTTCCACAGGTTCGGATAGAAGGCAACCGAATGATGTTAGCAATGAAACACAACAATCAGAAATGCATTATGATGGGAGATTTTGCTGGAGACACAGTTGTAAAAAATGGAGGATCATAATCGAAGAAGGCAACAGTGGTGTTGTCGTTGTAGTTCTTCCTTAAGTGTTTTATGTTTACATAAATGGGATAGTTGGAAGCTAGAAAACACACCTAAAATGCTGGGGGTTGTTAGGAAGAACTGTGAATGCATTTCAAGCATGTTGTAACTAGCATGTACCTTTTGTAAAGATCTGAAAATTCTTGCTTTGATTTTGCAACCCCTGTTCTATAGTTTGTGTTTTCTATGTTCAGTTAACGAACACTGGAAAATTGATATCTGGAAAAAGGGTTGAATTCTTATCAGGCATTTTTATTAGCTCAGGTTTGTTGTTTGTGATGTACATTTATCAACTTTAGTATAGGATGGATTTAATGAAACTGTTGGGTGCATACTGAAGAAAGCAATCTAGAAACTAGATTGATCAATTTATCCTATTTTTCACTGTTGGAATGTTACAGGAAGTAAAGCAAAAAGACAAAAACATCTAAAATAGAGAAGCAGAAATTTAACACGAATTTGGGACATTCTGATTGCTGAATAATAAATACAAGATCCTTGAGAATAGTTGAAATTGCATATATTTACATAAGTAAAACTATAACGTCATTCAAATGAAACTGCTTCAGTTCAGGCTGGCGAATTTCCTCATTATCTGATCCAGTTATGTGCTTTTCCTTTGTATATAGTCACGTTCATAGCAATCTCCATGTCTTGTTCACCAATTAATCGGCATCATGTTTCGAACATGTAAGATAAATCTTGAGTACTAGTGACTGAAGTTGATTCACCACTCGTTTCCTCCTTTTTTACCCACTCCCAATAGCTACATTTCATGTTGCACATATTGAATAGTCCACCTTTGTTGTTTGTGTTCTTCTCCACCTCAAAACATTTCAAAAAGGCGTGTTTGCACCATGGGCAGGTCGTTTGTTCGGGCATTCTGCAAAAAAAAAAAGTCCCTTCAGTCCTACAGCTATGGCATACTCCATAATTTTTTCCTCTCATTTTTAGCTAGGAATCAAACATCAAATAAGATAATAATCCCAATATATATTAATTCTATATATAAACAAATGAAAAACTTCATGTCTATCATTCTTGTAAAAACTAGAACAATATGGAGGTAAGGAAAGTGTATATAGAAGTGATTGCAGAGAATAAATACATTAGAAAAATTGACATTGTTTTATTATGCAAGATTTATTGTTACTTGAAGGAGGATGATGAATGAGCAGTCTCTAGTCTCTTAGCACATCTAGGCTGGGACATTGTGACTAGAAAAGCTATGGCCATCTCTCAGCCATAGCCACTGACCACTGCAAATTTCACCCTCATATACCACATTTCCAGCCTCAATGCTACAATTTTTGTGTCTAAATCCAGTTGATTTCCACATAATATTTATACATATATGATTACACCCAAAGTATAACACGATAGTTGTAGTACAGCTTTGGGGTGTCGTATCCACAGGGAGATGGAAAATGTGTCAAAGGGTCAAGAAAGTGGGTGATTTGTTCTCTTAAGTTGGTAGGAGTTTCGGTTGTTGATCAAGTGAATCAATATCAAAATTATGGGATAAAA
>CAIGRQ010051379.1:0-10303 GCA_903798375.1 Fraxinus sp. D2006-0159
AGTAGATGGTGTTTTTTTTTTGGGGGTTTATTACTAGCATTTGAACTCTGATGTGATCTTGTAATTCATTTTTAGTTTAGTGTGTAATCTATGTAATCGTATGTAGTTGAATTTTTAAGTTCTGGTGTATAATTTGAATTCTGGGCTGGATTTGTAGGTGCTTTGGTGAAGTTGGCAGTAAAATGGTTGATTAATTTAGTATTTGCTGAAAATGTGTTTTTTTCGGTAGTCTGCTACTTGAACTCGAGAGTTCTAATAGAAACCTGAGATTGCTGTGTCGAAATGTTTTGGGTGTTTTTTTTAATATGAAAAATGGACTTGTTGAATGGGTACTCTAAAAATTCAGTGCCTATTGGGGATTTTCTACGTGTTCCTTGGTTCGAAATCGTTTTTCTGGAAATAACTGCATTGACATATTGTATTTTTTTCAGCTTGGAGTATTGTGGTTTTGGATATAACTTTAAAGTAGTTCAGTCGAAATTGAATTAGGCTGTTCTGAATAATAGTGATTATGGAATTTTGAAGTGCCTATTGTGTCCATTTGCTTTGTCAAGTCCTTGTATACTATTGACTTTAACTTGGCAGGAAATTGTGCAAATTGATTTTACTCAACGCCGGGTGCTTGTGAACTTTGAACGGAAGTTCTTTTTTGGTTAATTGAACTTGGGCTACGTTTCTTCAATTCAACCAGAGCTTCACTATTGAGCATATTTCAGTTACCTTTTGACCTTTGAAGGACGAATCTTTTTGCTGTGCTGCTCTTAAATGGCATTAGTTTTGTTAAGTCTAGTATTGGTGGTGCAATCGTCAATAATATCTGCTTCTGGGTCATGGAAGCATAGGAAGACTTGTGTAACATACCATATAAGCACCTTGTACGATTCAAGTGAGGAATTGTTTTATATAGATGGAACATTGGTGGACAAATACTTCTTCTGTAATGCTATCAGAATGAATCTTGCAAATCATTGCTTCGTTATGGGAAATGTCAGAACTCAATACTGTGGGTTGGGCTTTTCGTTAGGTATGCACCATTAAATTTGTGTAGATATTTGCTTTCCATCTCAATCACCCTCTTTTATATGATGATCCCTAGGAAAAAGGTTTCAATAATTTACGAAGTACCGTGTCTTTCTGTTCTGTCATAGATGAGTTGCCTTCGGGGCCAGGAAGAAAAATTTTACAACCAGTGGTTAGAGAAGGATCTACAGGGCATGATTACGATAAAATATTTCAGAAGACAAAGGATAAACATGCTAAGAACTCTCTATTAACCCCCCAAAAGTTGGCCATGGCAATACCAGCTTTCTTTGTTTTATGTTGCGCATTAATTTGCCCATGCTTTCAAACGAGGAAGAAAGGAATTGGCCATAGTGTTCTCCCCAAGGAGCCAAATTCAAGTGAGTGAAATCATTTTCATTCTTCTAGTGTTTACTGATGTTCGTGTAGAGTCGACTCTTGCCATACATGGTGTAAAAGGACATAGATCAATTAATATATGTTGTAGTTATTTCACTTAAAAGTTTCTCGTGATTTAGTTTGATTGGAATCTTGGTCATTATAGCTTATAACTGAACCATGCTTTTGATTTATACAATTCTACGTGTAACCTAGGACTTGGAAACAGAAAATTAATTATCTTGGACTTAACAAAAGAATATATTAATGTCGATCAAAATCATCCTTCCTCTCTCCAAAATATACAATTCTACGTGTAACCTAAGAATTGGAAACAGAAAAGTAATTATCTTGGACTTAACAAAAGAATATATTAATGTTGAAATTATCAAATATATTTGTAACGAGACACCAAAAGATGCAATCAAAATAGTTTGAAGTGTAGTAACTATGTGTTTATATTGTTTGGCCCCAACATATTCCATGAAATGAAGTAAATGGGCTGAAAATTTATATTGCTAACCATATTATGGGTGACATGCGCAGGCACATATTATAATCTATTAGAAATATCTCTTATCACTAATACTATCAACTATGGCATGTGGAATGGAGTTGGTTCTTAAAAATTCAAAATATTTGGGAATTCGATTTATAAAATAGTAATTATGAATTATGGATTTTATACTATGTTCAGTAAAATCTAGAACACAATCATGAGTGTCTCTTCTGCGATAGATGCATTACATGCGTAGACTTCTGAATAAAAGTTAATTCCATGTTTGAAAGAGATAATTTATGGTAAATTTCATCTCTGTTATAAGGATAATTTCAATGGCACAAGACCTCTTGTTTAGTCATGCTTATGCATAGTCAGTATGAAATAATTCGAATATATATTCATGCAATTCACTCAATTAATTTTTGTCTGCCTATATTTACACAGTATTGCACTATTCTTGCAGTGGATTCAGTTTCATCTTTAGAAATGAATTCTGTGTCTGAAAAGATTATGGCTAGTCCACTAAGAATGCCACCCAGTCCTTCAAGATTTTCCATGTCACCGAAACTTGAAAGGATTGGATCTGTTCATCTTAATATGAGCCAAGTTGCCAGAGCGACACACAATTTCTCGTCATCACTACTGATTGGTGAAGGAGGGTTCGGGACTGTCTACAGGGCTGAGTTACCAGATGGCAAGGTAGTTGCCATTAAACGAGCTAGGAAGGTATAGTTTTTGTTCTTTTTCTGGACCTTGAGTTTGTTGCTTTGTCAATAGAATCTTGGAGCATCTTCAAGAGACTTTTTAAACAAAAGATCCCTTCTATTTTAAAAGAGTTAAAACCCTTAAAATTATACTCCAAAAGACTCTTCAAATTAAGCCCCTGTTTGTGCCCCATTAATCCTAGAATACATTTCTCTCTCTCTTATTTTCAACCGCACATTCTTCAATAAAATAATTTACGCTTAATCATAAAGGTTTTCATTATTTTTTAACCACACATTCTCCAAATAAAACACTATTCTAACACTTTTTTTTTATACCCAAAATGGGGCTCAAACAATGATTAATGTTTTAAAATAGAGAGTGAGTTAAGCTCACCAAACCAACTCTCTATAATTAAATGGATTCACTGTATTTCAATTTTCAATGGAGGAAAATAATATAATAATTTGAAGTGAAGCTGTTGAAAATAAAACATAGGAAAAAACAATAAGTATTTTTGGGAAGTAGTAAAATTAAGTGTTAAAAGGTAAATTTTTACTCTCTAAATATATATATTTGTTCTCTAAATTGCTAAATATGTTCTTTAAAAATAGTCTCTTGGAGATACTCTTAGTGTCATCAATAATTGCATAAAAAAAAAAACATTGTGTTCGAAGGCTTGACCATGCAAGACATTATCCTGCCGTACAAACAAAGTCATATGTTGATATTAATGGTGGAAACACATAAGGCCGTGAATGTCATTGTAGAAAATCCAACATGCTTAACTGGTAAATTCATTTTGTATTATTTCAAATATTATTTATTCTCTTTAGGTGACAGTCTTTGATGATTATATTTTGAAAATTTGAAGCAACTTTCAGCTGCCCCATTCATAAGAGAGGCTTCTTGAAAAATACCAGAAATAGGTGTCAAACAAAAAACACATGCGTTTCTCGCTATGAAATTCAATGTGCTAATTTATATTGATGGTCTTTGCTAATTTGGGAAAAGAAATGCAGGAATATTTTGAAGCCTTACAAACTGAATTTAGAAGTGAAGTTGAACTTTTGTCAAAAATTGATCATAAAAATCTAGTCAAGCTGCTTGGATATGTTGAAAAAGGGAATGAACGCCTGATTATTACTGAGTACGTGCCAGGTGGTACACTTAGAGAACATCTAGACGGTAAAGCTTTTAAACTCAAAGTTACCAGCATTGCAGTCACGTGGATTAGTATAAATGCAGTATTTTTGCTGATGTTAATTGTAGGTCTGAAGGAAAAGATATTGGATTTCAATCAGCGACTTGAAATCTCCATTGATGTTGCTCACGGCCTGACCTATCTCCATCTATACGCAGGTAAGAACACTTCCCTCTGAGTTGATTTTGTCGTCATTATTTAGAGAATACAGGAAATGTAACTTTACAACCATGAAACTGAAACAGCCTGGTCCTTTACTGTACGGACCATGATCCCCAACAGCAGGAATTAGTCATGAATTTGCTCCCTGATTTCATATGAGGCACTTTACTGATATCTAAATAGGATAAACTAAGATTGAAATTCATGGTGCTATTTTCATTCACTGTATATACATGGTAAAGTCTTGCAGCTTAGCCTATATTTAATGTGCTTATCTCTGTTCTTATCCTGGAGGTTAATGTTTTTTTTTTTTCGCTTTAATTACAGAGAAGCAAATTATCCACAGAGATGTGAAGTCGTCCAATATATTATTGACCGAGCGCATGAGAGCCAAAGTTGCAGATTTTGGATTTGCGAGGCTAGGAGATGACTCTGACAAAACACATGTTTCAACCAAAGTAAAGGGCACAGTTGGTTACCTTGATCCTGAGTATATGAAGACATACCAGCTCACACCCAAAAGCGATGTTTTCTCATTTGGGGTTTTGCTTTTAGAAATTTTAACTGCTCGTAGACCTGTGGAATTGAAGAGATCACGTGATGAGAGGGTGACAATTAGATGGGTAAGTTTTTCCCTTTGTTGTACTTTAACAAAGTTATTTTCTTTAGTGGTCATGTAATACTCGTGTAAGAAGGAGGTCATGATCTGGACAAGACTTTATTATGTTTCTAGCAATGATATTTAACTTCATGGGAGGTATCTTTCGAGTAACTGATAAGAATTGAGTTCTACACTCCTATTTCCTATTTACAAGAGCAAAAAAAGAAATGAAAACAAGCAAAGTACAGACATGTTTATAGTGATTCACTTTTAATGTGAGAGCTACGTCCACTCGCCATTGTAGGTTTTCAGTATGAAGAAGAAATTTACAATGATGATCTCACGCCTCTTAGTCTTTGTCCCACAGAAAAAAGCCCCACAAAAATTCTTTTTGTCGTTGGAATATTAGGGCCAACCTAATAAAATTATGAAATACCCAAGACGTAAATAATATGAGCAGGCTAAACACCACCCAACAATAATTGGTAAGCTCATCCATCAAAAATCATTAACAATGTTTCTCTTAGTTATAGAGCTGTCTGAAGCACTTAGTTAGAAGTTTTTATCTGAACTTAGTAATGCTAGGAAGACAGGCTTAGCTATCTGCATCACTTTCTGTCAAGTCTTTGTCCTAGTTGTCATGAAGATCCTAGTCCATAGGATAGAATGCTGGCTTCTTATGGACTAGACGTTAGTTCTTAGAATAAATTGGTCTAGGAACAAAAAAAGTTTGTACTGATGAAAAGGTAACAGAAATGTATTCGAGGGTTGGATGCAGAATTTCATAGGTTGTAATCATATTTTTGTTTGAGCTGTTATTAAGTGACCCAAATTCTACACCAGGTGCTCTGTACAAGTGTTCTCACTAAAATAATTTAAAAATACTTTGTAGTATACCTCATTAGACAACCTTTCACTCTCACACATAAATTAGCATGTAAGTAGAAGTGCAATTTACTGTGTTGTTTTTTTCCTTTTTATTTCTGTTGAAATTGGATTGGTCAGACATGGAATTACACTCATATACTTCTTTTGGGGGTTACAACTTCTTCACTGCTGTGGCGGAGCCTCATTGTGGCAGGAGCATCTCCCCACTTATGCAACTTGTCCTCAGTCCTCCCAATAATTTTCATTGTATGAGGGCTCACTACCATGTTTATTAAATAACATACACAATAATTCTTCACTTTTACGTCCCTCACGTACACAATGGATTTTTATTTTATTTTATTTTTTATCTAAGGGCTGGACATTCTAATTTTCATAAAATAGGTGACAGTAAGATTGGTATCACCATTGGACTATTCTAATATGATGAACCACCTTATCTACAAACTTTGTGCAGGCTTTTAGAAAGTATAATGAAGGAAAATATATGGAGATGTTAGATCCTTTGATGAATGAAATGGTAGACGAGGATATACTGGAGAAAATGTTTGGTTTGGCCATCCAGTGTGCAGCGCCTACTCGAGCAGATCGTCCAGACATGAAATCAGTGGGGGAGCAGTTGTGGGGAATTAGAATGGACTACTTGAAAAGTGAAAGGAGATAGTTACAGGTGACTGACTATACTAAACAAAGGCAATGATTGCTGATATCTTGTTCAACTCATGTATGATTCTTGTTTGACAAAAGACCAGAGAGTTTGCTTACATTATTTAGACTAATATTTGTTCATCCATATTTCATGAGCTGTCTCCTCACAATTCTGGAAGAAAATATTAGAAATAAGAAATATGTGATTAAATTGGTTGGCCTTTTCCCCAATTTTTCTTTATTTTTTTCCTTTTCCTTTTGGGTTGGGGCGGTTTCGTGATTTGGGAGTTAGGGCGCCTACTTGCAGCTGCAGGTAAGCACTTTCATTTTCTATTAAGAATCCGACTTCATTATTTGGCTGAGTAGCATTTGCTGATATTTCATTTGTTGATTTGGATATTATTAATATAAAGTGTAGGAATTTCATTTTCTGCTTTTCTTTATCTTTTTTCTTAATAAATCTATATGCTTGCAAACATCTTCATAGAACTAAGCCTAATTAGTAGAGCTATTTATCTAAATGCAAATATACTAAGAAATTAGTTGTTGAAATAAAATTAACTTGGCTATTTCGCAACAAATGTTGATGGCCTGTTTCGTACATTGGACTGGACATGCAAAATTTCTCAATTGTATAGTCCAATCCTGTGTACCAAACATGTAAAATCTTATTTTGAACAAAACGTTCCTCTTTATAAATCCTTCCTAGAACATCATACAATTTGAAGCATGATTGTGCATTTCTCATTCATTTAATTCTCTCCATTGGTTTTATGCAACATAGGTTTTATGCAAATTATGTTGCTCACTTCCAATTCTAGTACTCCATTTAATTCCACTCGACCTCGTCTCTTAGCAAGGAGAAGATAAAGCCAATAGATATAGTAACTTATGCCATTCCAGCTACACCTTTCGATTTGTTAGGTATACTAAGAAGAATGGCACAGATTTTTAGGAAATAGCCGGCGTAATATGACGTAGGTGTACATCAGATTAGCAGGTATATAATTAGAATTTGAAAGGTTGTCCATGGTTGTGTTTCTTTTGAGCTTGATTCAGCTCTGTCTTTGGTCTGGAATGTTTCTATTTGTAATTGTAGTAATACTTTCGTGTTTAAATTTCTGCATGAGGTTTTGATATAGATACGTGTAATTTGAAGTTTATTCCTTTCTGTTTAAGGTTTGATCAAGAACTTTACATATTAGTTTATAGTAAAATATAAGTACCATCAAAACTATAATTATGCAGCAGGTGTCTCTCTTTACCTTTCTGTTTCTCACACTTGGTTTTGCCTTTTTACATTTTCTGAATCATGCAATGTATTCTAGCTTGAAAATGATAACATTACGTAATATTTCATGTCATTAAAATTTCTACCGCGCTCTCTACTGCTTCTGTGTAGTAATGGGGCGTTTTTCAGCTGTGTTCCTCTTGTTGATGCTTGTCATGAGTACTTGTTGATATCTTTTGTTCGATTTTACCTCGTCACTTGCAAATTGCACACTACTTCATCTAGTTAAGGTTTTGACCTCTATCTTAATCTTCATGGAATATATTGGAATGACTAGGCCTAATTGTCTTTATGAGATCATGGAACCCAAATCTTGATTCTTGATTTATTAACAGACACAGGTCCATTAGTGGTGGTAGAGGCAAGTACCTGCCAGTCACAGAGCTTCCGCTTTCCAGGACCATTTTGAAGCAACCTCATTGCGCTGTGATTTGCCGGCCAGATGGCTTTTACAATGGACAGGGCAGGTGGTCTTATATTTCGATCTTTGGCACTGCACTAGACATTGTTAGTTAGCGTCTTGAAGGTTTTCTAATCGTTGCTCTAAGTTGTACTTTACAATTTCGGCATCAATGTGGTTTGGATTCAAATAAAATGATAAGAACATCATTAATTATGTCAAAGATTCTTATCATACACTTCTTGATTTGAATTTTATTTCTGTTATGTGCCCAAATCTTGCTATTCCTAGCCTATTCTTGCTCTTAATGATTCAACTTCCATAACTAATGCTTATATATGTGTAATTTGGAATTTTATTTTTTGATAGGTAATCACGTAATTTTATTAATTAAAATAGAATACACAGGAAATGTATTATCAATTTAAATAAGAAAAAAATATGGAATTAGGCNTCAACTTCCATAACTAATGCTTATATATGTGTAATTTGGAATTTTATTTTTTGATAGGTAATCACGTAATTTTATTAATTAAAATAGAATACACAGGAAATGTATTATCAATTTAAATAAGAAAAAAATATGGAATTAGGCAACACTTCTATAGAATTAGTAGCTCGGGATTAAACCAAGTATACGGAAGCTGACAAAACAGTTCTTTGATTTGCTGTCTTTCGTATTTGGTCTTCAAAACAACAGCTATTCCTTTCTTTCCACGCACACTAAAAATGCATCCTGGGATAAGTCCTCATATAAGGTTGATATATTTATCATGAAGTTTTATCCTCCATGTTCGCAACACGTCCTTTATACGTCTAGGCAACAC
The DNA here is from genome assembly GCA_903798375.1 of Fraxinus sp. D2006-0159. Classification (NCBI taxonomy): domain Eukaryota; kingdom Viridiplantae; phylum Streptophyta; class Magnoliopsida; order Lamiales; family Oleaceae; genus Fraxinus; species Fraxinus sp. D2006-0159. The sequence continues at coordinate 8,627 of CAIGRQ010051379.1, forward strand.
TTAATCCATATATTGAGAATTTTAGAATACTCTTTCACAACCAACGAACACTATTACACTGAATGTACAAGTGGTCAATTGTCTCCTCCTCCCTCTTACACATAATAACACCACTCGATTGCATAAAAACCTTTTCTTTGAAGATTTATCAACCATTAACACTTGCCTCCTGACAACCGTCTACAACAAAAATGACACCCGTAGAAACAATTTACATTGTCATACCATTTTTCAAGGGAATGAACTCTTCATAGTTCCCAAAAGGGATCTGGAATAAGTATGAACTGAAAAAAATACCTTCTCGTGTCAACATCCAACTGTTATGATCACCTTCTCCTACTCGGATTTGCACCTCAAGCAAGGAGGTCAATAACAGCGCATAATCATCCAATTCTCAATCCTGTAAACCCCTCCCAAAAATAATATTTCAACAGTTATTCCCATTTTGAATGAATGTCTAATATATCATTCACCATAACAGAATGTACCAGGGCAATGTGATGCAATGAAGGCTTTTAGCAGTTGATCTCTACACCGACAATCATCACAAAAGCTAATATTATTATCATTCCCCATCGCAAAAGTCAATCTATCTCGAAAGTCACTCCATTCTCGTCGGATATACCTCCACAAACTAACCCCATAAAATCCACGAACCTCGACCGAGCACCACCAACCCCCCTCATTCACACCATATTTCGCCCCTATGATTTCTCTCCAAAAAAATCTCCATCTCCATTCCAAATCGCCACAGCCATTTGTCCAATAATCTCTTATTAAACAAAACAAGGTTCCTCAATCCAATGCCCTCCATCCTTATAGGAAAGCAAACAACACCCCAATTAACCAAATGAACTTTCGTCTCTTTCCCCAACGTTGTCTAAAGAAATTCACTTTGAATCATCTCTAATCTATTTGCATTGCAACATGATTAAGAAACAATGTCAAAAAATAAGTAGGAAGATTAGAGATAGTGAATTTAATGAGAATAAGTCGGTCTCCCTTTGATAGATACATGCGTTTCTACCCCGCTAACCTCTTCTTCACACTTTCCACAATACCATTCCAAATATGTTAACTTTTAAACTGTACCCCTAAAGAGAGCTCTAGATATGACATAGGCAACTGCGCAATTCTAAAACCCCAATATATCAGCCAACACGTCCACGTTAGCAACCCCTCCTACCGATATAGCTCAGATTTTGTCATGTTTATCTTCAATCCAAAACCGCTTCAAAGCATAGAAGCAAACATCATAAGTTCCTGAATTGCTCATCATTGCATTATGTAAGATCAACGTATCATCTACAAATAACAAATGAGACACTTGTACGTGACCCACTCTAAAGCCCCTTATCAAATCCTCCCCCATAGCTTTCTCCAGTATCCTATTGAAAGCATCCATTACAATAACAAACAACAATTGAGACAAAAGGATTCCATTACCTTAAGCCTCAACTGTTCTGAAAATAAGTCTCATGGGCACCGTTGACCAAAACTGAATCCACTGACACTATTTATTTCCAAAGCCACATTGCCTAAGCATGTACAAAAGGAACCCCCTATTGATGTGGTCATAAGCCTTTTGAATATTGAGTTTACATAGCATCCCCGGAACCCCAAAGCGTACTCTTAAGTCAATGCATTCATTCGCTATAAGTATAGAATCTAAACTCT
>CAIGRQ010051385.1:0-10705 GCA_903798375.1 Fraxinus sp. D2006-0159
AAAATTTTCATCACTTTTTCACTACACATTTTTTACATCAATCACTATTCCAAAAATTCTTTCCACGAAAAATGGGTTTCAAACAGGGGAATATATTCGAGTAAAATATGTATTTTTAAAAAAAATCTGGTGAAATGTTCAATTTAGGGTGTTTGATAGCCATGGTTTTCCATGGAATTTCCATTTTCCATATTTTGCCTTGTTTGATGGTGATTTTTGAAATTGTTCTCACTTCACTATACACGTGCACATTTTCATGGAAATTGTGGAATTAGTTTTTCCCGCCATTTTGGTGGAAAAATAGAATTCCAGCTCTTTTTTATTTTTTGCAATTGGAACAAATTTTATAACCAATTGTAAAAAAAAAATCATTTTAATGGACAATTTCTATATAAAATAAAGCTAAACGAACACTAAACTTTAATGAAAAAATGATTTTCTTGGAATTTTTTTTTTAACTTTTTGGCAATTGAAACAAATTTTATAACTAATTATGGAAAAGATTATCACTTTAATGGACAATTTCCATATAAAACAAAGCCAAACGAACATAAAAAATCTAATATTTTAAAATTTTTGGGGTGAAAAATTATACCAATCAGACAAACTTAATTAATAATTTCCTACAAAACAAGTTCTATACAATTTTTTTTTTTTTGGAATTTATTTTCTTTCCACCCATTTTTCCACCCTTACAATCAAATGGACCCTATTTTTTTTTTTTTGGAATTTATTTTCTTTCCACCCATTTTTCCAGCCTTACAATCAAATGGACCCTTAGTTTCAACTGATTTTTGACCATCGAAATCCATCGAACAATTTCCAAGTGGCTTGATTAGATATGAATCGAAACATCAATGGATCTACATGGAACTAGGGGTGAATATCTAGTGATTCGTTCTGGGTATTTCAAAACCTAAACCACCTATGAGTGAATACAGTTCGATTTGGACGATTTGTGACAATTATCAAATTAAACCATCTTAAGTGGTTTGAATTTTTTTATTTTTTTTTCAAATCAAATCAAACTACTTCAATTTTTAAACCAGGCCAATCCAAATCATTTTTTCGGTTTAAAACTACGATTCAACAAAGAAAAAACATATATCGAATAAGTTAAATAATAAATGTTAGTTTAAAATTTCACATTAAAACATAAATAGTATCGTTAAAAATTATTATAAACCAAAGTTCTATTTTTTAATCATTATAATGTGACAATATGATATAATTATCTTAACATTTTAGTCAATATTAATTGACGAAACATCTGCAATTGCAGCACACGCTTCATTCTCTCCATAATTATAAAAGTATAGTATATGAATTTATTGATCATAATTAGATGATATAAAATAACTAATGGAAATATCAAATATGATAATACCTTCTATAACTTCTTGTAAATCATCAAATGATTCTGCCTCGTCTGAATATTGACGAATCACTATAGGTTCTTTGTTACTATGCAACCAAATTTTAAGGCAAATCATTATCTCAACCATATTTACATTGTACGGACTTCTAGAGCAATCAAAAATTCTACCACTAAAAGGAAATGCAAATTCAGAAGAAATTGTAGATATTTGAATAGTTAATACATCTTTAACAATTTAGAGGACAATCTTTTATTTATTTGTATTCAATTTCCACGAAAGTAATATGTCGAAAGACTAATTGGTCAAGTTTTCAAAATAACTATTTATATAATCATCTAAATCATTATAGCAATTAATAGTAGAACCTAGAAACTAAGTTAAAATGTAAATAATTAATTGAGTGACATCGCCGATAAATTGAGATGCAAATAAAAAAAAAAATGTTGTATGTTGAAAATCTAAGAGGAGGGCACAAATTAGAACAAAATAATACAATACAACTATCAATAAAATAGAGTAACAATTACCAAAAAAAAATAAAAAATTGGATAATCTAACCTAGATATCTAGCCGATTCGAGAAAGTTATCGGTAAAAGAAAAATAAATGTATGAATTTGAATTAAAATCTAGATTTAATTGTTTAATCAGTTGTAATGAGCACTCATGAGCATGATTTAACAGCAGTTATTCAATACTTCAACCAACTTGAGTGTTTTGAATTAAGTGCAATTTTGCACACTTATTTAATACATAAATATGCTTATTATTGATGAAATAGCGGATATCAACTCACAATTGGATAATTTTGACTTTTGTAGATCATAAACTCCAAATGGAAAGAGAATAAGGCAAAAAGAAGAAAAAATGGACTAAATGCGTACGAAATTGTGAGATCGGGAACTGAAGTGCAGACAACATAAAGTTGAAGACATTGGAGTGCAATTTATGGAGGGAGTAATTGAAAGAAAAGTTAAAATTTGAGGATCAGATTGTACAAGATTAAAATCGAGGACCCTCTAGTACAAATTATTAGAGAACTTGTGTGCAAGAATAAAATGAAAAAAGGAATAAAAGAAAACATGAATCATTTGGCAGCGCGCGCCGCTGGAGCTGGACATGGGTCGTTTCGGTTCGATTATAAAGAGAACTGAACTGACCAAAAATTTTCGGGTACTTAATAAATGGAACTATCGGGTCCAAATATAATTATGACACTGTTCGAGTTCTATTCGATTTCGTACCATAATTAAATTTTTTAATATTTACAACAACACTATATCAATACAACTAATGACAATTTCATTCGTAACTTTTACAAATTAACGTAGCATAATTTAAAAACACATAAATAACAAGATGTTCAATAAGATTAATTCAATTAACACAAATACCAAAAAGTAGATACTAATATTAAAATATCGATGATCCACATTAATAATTCATTTGGAAGAACTCGACAAAAGATCGTGNTTTTACAAATTAACGTAACCCAATTTAAAAACATATAAATAAAAAGTTGTCCAATAAGATTAATTCAATGAATACAAATACCAGAAAGTAGATATTAATATTAAAACTCGATAATCCATATCAAAGTTACAAAAAAACTAATTTGACTGGATTAATTTGCTAATTTGTTTTAAAAAAATTTTAAAAACTAATTAATTCAATATAAAAAATTTTAAAAATTATTTATATTCGGTTCTTGGTCTAGAATTGAGAACCGATCCAAACCCATCGATTCTCAATTCGGATACCCGTTCGGGTATTTAACTTATGAAGAACCGCTCGGTTCGGGAATTTTGTCCGGCCCTAGATGGATTAGTCTTCTTCCTTTTTCTTTTCTTTTTCTCCCTTTTTCATTTTCGTTTCTTTTCTCTCTTTCTCTTCATTTTTTTCTTTTGATTCTTCGTGGTATTTTGGGGAAAACCGTGGAGCACACAAAGAAGAATACATTAAGGAAGATGGAGAAATATTTAGGGGGTGTTTGATGGATTTTATTGAGGAATGAATGTATTTTAAACAGTGATATGATGAGAAATATGTGGTTAAAAAGTAAGGAAATGTTATTGATATAATAATAAATATTTATTGAAAAATGAGTGGTTGAAAATAAGTTTTGAAAGATTGTATTTTGATAGAATACGCGTCAAACTTGCTTTTAAGGAAAGTCAAAACTAAACTAAAAAAAAAGGTTTTATTTATAACCTTGTCTTTTCTCAATTGTTTTGCCATATTTGTAATGCATTGCTATAAATACTCTCCTTTGTATCATATATATAACATGAGCTAAGTATTTTTTATTTATTTTTTATTTTTTGTGATTTATGGTTGAAGATAACCTAGCTTTAATTAATTTTAATATTTGTGTATGGGATAAAGATATACCCTTAACTTTAGATGATCGATTGAGCTATTTTCACAAAAAATAAATAAATAATATGGTTGTTTGATTTTAATTGACATAGAGATATAGTTAAAACTAATCAATTAGGTTAATTTCGCTTGAAAAAGGTAATTAAGTTCAACACTTCACCCAATAATGTTTTGCATTCAGAGTTATGAATATTGGTGGATATTTGGGTATGATTTGATTAATTAATCGTGATGGATAATTGTCTATTTAGGTATTGAGTTTGATTGAGTTATATTTAATATGAATGTATTTTTCTAACTCGATATGTTTAGTTTTAATTGGGTTGGATGAAATTGAAATTGAAATTAATTTTTTTTTCTTTTGTAAACAGTGTGAAATGGTTTGCAGAGCTTGAAACTCATATCAAACCATTCCAAAATGGTATAGATTCGGTTCAAAATCAAAACGTTGAAGGATCCGCATGGCCCTAAACCAACGGTTTCAAAAAACTATTTCAATTCGATTTTGCAAATTGACGATTTCGTTATTCAATCTTAAAACCACCCATTAAACATCGTGTATTTAATAAATAAAATAGTTCCATGTAATTTTGGAATCGAGCAAGAACTAATGCTTAAGATTCGGAAGGCATAGAGATGTTCGATTTTGATTAAATTTCTCACTCACACGTGAAACCGAATCAACGATTTAAGAACTAAGATTCAAATTTGATTAAATGGATTGCCAATTTTTCATTCATATGTAACTCTAGCAAAGTTTTGAGGTTACAACATAATCGCTAAAATTTGAACAAAAATGAAAATCAAAGTCACGCACCACAAATATTTATTTGATGGTTGAAATACACGTCGTGAGTCCATTTGGACATCCCTATCTTATCCCTATCTCCAATTTTTAACCCACGAACAAATCCAAACATAAAATCTTGAATGTACAATATTGGTGGTGTAGGAGCTCGTCTTGGCAAGATCGTTGCTTGAAAGAAAGAAATATTGGATCATTTTTTTTGTGCACTGTAAAAGTCCGATCTTTGTAGTGTTGGTGGTGATCGATGACCATTCGTGTTGTGCATGGCCGATGTTCGGGTATGAAGATTTGGGAAGATTTGAAAATTTGCTTTCCTCTCTCCATAACTTTCAATATAGGGACTCTAAGGGTTTGAACACATTTACCTTAGTTTTGAAATATTTTTTTCATGCAAGTTTTTTTTTCTCTACTATTGACATATGGAAAATAGGCCCTATACTTTTCTCAAATAAAAAAAAGAAAAAGTAAAGTAAACCTTGCTTGCGTGGTCTATTTCAAGTTTCAACCCCTAAAATATCGTGGACTTCATGACTTTTTAAGTCATGAACTATTTTGCTAAAATAAGTTTTCCATTTGTGTTGGTCTTAACCGTGTGAAAGATTATTTTCGATTTTCTTTCTTTCCAAGTTGTCAAAAAAGTATTTCCCAATTCTTCTGTTTGTACATAAACCATCACTTCTCCAGTATATAATCAATTTTCGTGTGCCTCCGACACATAGCTCAGTGACGCAAAGGACATGAGTGATATAGTTTCAGGTGAACTGACAGTAACGGTGTGAGGATTCGAATCCTGCATTTAACAAGGTTTGAAATTAAACTTTTTGTAGATATCAGTATGACAACTCATATATCTTGACCTGTTGAGACATATCTCATGATTTATTTCATCCACAATAAATCAATGACGTCTCGATTGACCTCAAGATTGGGGTTAACCTTTTTATAATCAATTCTCGTGCATCATGTAGCGCAGAGTCGCATATATGTTTCACACGCCGACCCTGCAACATATTCCTTGCTTTTCTTCGAATCCCAGCAATAAAATCCCAACCTTTTACTGTTTCCCACCATAAACGCATTTCAATTCCCGTAAAGATCGCAGCTTTTTCAACCTTTGCCGAATATAAAAATCCTGATTTCTCGAATTTGATAAGAAAAGGAAATAAATCTCAAGTTGCCCTTTTGAATTCCAAGCATTTTTGCAACTTTTTTGTTGAATCAAGCCTTTTTTTCACAGAGTAATTACTTGAATTCCTCTCCCAGCTGAGCTCCGAATAGTGAATTTCAGGGTTTTTCGAAAAAAACATTTAAATTTAACCTAAAAACTCCAAAGATTGAATCCCGTCTCAATAAATATCTGAAGACTGAATCTTAGTTTGTCTATTTAGTTCTTGATTTCTCGAACCAGTGTTTCTGTATTTAAGCTTAAGGGCCATTTGAAATAAAGCTTAATTAGTTGAAAATTTTGGGGGATTAATATTTAGATTTAAGGAGTTTCTGTATATTAGAGAGCGGAAAAAGGAGGAAATATGGAAAAATACGAGCTTGTGAAAGATATAGGTTCTGGTAATTTTGGTGTGGCAAGGCTTATGAGGAACAAGGAGACGAAAGAGCTCGTGGCTATGAAATACATCGAAAGAGGACACAAGGTTTGTACTCTCTGTATGTTCTAACAGATCACTGATAATGTTATCAATTTTCAGTTACTAACTTACTATGGAATATTGTGTTTTGTGGGCGTTGTGTGCGTGTGCGTGTGAAAAGCTTTTCTATATTTCAGGTTTCTTTTATGTAGATGTGTATATGATTTATATGAGATTGAATCTTGTTGAAGTTTGTGAATTGGTGCTCAACTTCATTAGTTTTTTGGTGTAGATCGATGAAAATGTAGCACGAGAGATCATCAACCACAGGTCACTTCGGCACCCAAATATAATTCGGTTCAAGGAGGTGAGTAACTTTTCCAAGCTATCTCCTGGATTATTAGGGAATTAAGTAAATTTATGGCTGTTAAGTTTTCCATGCTAATGATATGTTTGGAAGTTGGATTAGTTAGTACTTGATGGTATTAAATAAAAAAAGGTAAAATTTTGTCCACTTTCCTCTCCAATACAATCTAATGCTGCTCTAAAGGTTTCATTTCATTTACTCTTCTTGTTTATGGTGGCGGGCGTATAATTTTCAGGTTGTTTTGACTCCCACCCATCTTGCCATTGTCATGGAGTATGCAGCTGGTGGTGAACTTTTTGAGAGAATCTGCAATGCTGGAAGATTCAGTGAAGATGAGGTATTATAACACCCCCTCCACACTTTCTCTTCGCTGTGCTGCAGGAAATTGGGGTCATGGGGACTAAAGAAACACAAATGTTGGTATTCTAAACATTGTATTTTCTTATGATTAACGGGTTCCACTTCAAATTTTTAGTCCAGGTACTTCTTTCAGCAGCTTATATCTGGAGTTAACTACTGCCACTCCATGGTAAGTGAAGATTAGTAATTTGTTAACCTGTACCGTACTTGTACATCATTTATCTTGCATATGTTTGCATATTTTGCTACTATATTTCCTTGATTTCCGCTTGATCTGCAGCAAATATGCCATAGAGATTTGAAGTTGGAGAATACCCTTCTGGATGGAAGTCCTGCTCCCCTGCTAAAAATCTGCGACTTTGGTTACTCAAAGGTATTGCACTGTCATCCACAAAGTTTGTAATTGTTGATTATTTGAAATAACTCTCTTGCTTTGCCATTTCAAGCACATTGTAATTACTATGTTTGCATTTATATTCTTTAGTCATCTCTGCTGCACTCAAAGCCTAAATCAACAGTTGGCACGCCAGCTTATATTGCTCCAGAAGTTTTATCTAGAAGAGAATATGATGGAAAGGTAAACACGTCGTTACATATTGGTACTGGTGGTACTCAATGTTTCTCAAATTTCCTTCCATATTCTTTTGTTTTAGTTATCTCGATTATGTTCTTTAGTTTGTCGAGGCTACATATTTCCAATAATCATGAAAATAGATTTATATTATTTGGAAATTTAGATGTTTGCTTTTGATAAATTTATAAGAGTTCATTAACCTCGCAATTAGCTCAAGGTAAATACACCCTTCAGTAAACATTGATTTGGTGTATTCTCTCCCTCTAGGCACGCATTTGTGTCAGAAATATTGCTCTTCAGGGTTTGTTAACTTTCCTCTGTGTTTATCTTGTTATTCAGTTGGCTGACGTGTGGTCATGTGGAGTGACACTTTATGTGATGCTGGTTGGAGCATACCCTTTTGAAGACCAAGATGATCCAAAGAACTTTAGGAAAACTATCCAAGCAAGTTTCTTCATTTGATCTTTTTAGATTTTACGAGGCTCTAGTATTTTACATTCCCAAGGGACATGAAAAATTGTTCTGATTGTTGCTAACTCATCCTTTGATGTTCTTTTCCAGCGAATAATGGCTGTTCAGTACAAGTTCCCTGACTATGTTCACGTATCTCAAGATTGTAGGCACCTACTTTCCCGCATATTTGTTGCCAATCCAGCCAGGGTATGTACACTATTAACGACTATTAAGTTTGTTTGGAAACTGATTTCAGGCTTATTTGGGTGGACACCTATTATAAGCTAGGCTATACTATATTTAGTATTTACTACTATTGTTACACCTAAAGAGTGATGGTAAATACCCCTTTGTATACCTTCGCTTACCACTCACTTATGTCATTGGTCCCCTTGTTCACAATGGGAATGAAAATTATTTTTACTGTCGTGAATTTTGTTGATAATATGCCATAGCATTATTTCAAATCCTTGCTCAATGCCTTTGCCTTTATACTTGTTTGTCAAGGATAAAGTAACTGCAGAAGAAAGCTTCCATGAAATTTTGGTTGCATCTGGTTTTATATTGTCGTGTGACATGAAATTTTGGTTGAATCTGGATAATTCTTTTATCTTGTCTTGTGATTGATAATTTTGCAATTTTAGTTTATGCTGGATTATTTCATATATGTTACTTTATTATTATTATTATTATTGAATAAGTTAAAACTTCAATGCCCACTCCACTCCACCCCACACCCTCATATACATAGTTGAGCATAGGAATGCATCCATTTTCCATTCCAATTTCTCCAATTGATGTATGTTTGGTTAGGTAGATTACATAGTACTAGACAATTATTAAAGAAAACAAAAGTTAAAATCTTGTCCGTTGCAGTATGTTTTATCTACACCACTTGCCAAACTTTTCTTAGTTTTGTTGTAGCGATAGGAAGATATTCTGGATTTTGTATATTGGTTTCATACGCAAATGTATCACTATATGGATGTTGTGTTGGTGCAGAGAATTACAATCAACGAAATCAAGTCACACCCATGGTTTTTGAAAAATTTGCCAAGGGAACTGACTGATGCAGCTCAGGCCGTGTATTATCGAAGAGGAAACCCTACCTATTCCCTTCAAAGTGTCGAGGAAATAATGAAAATCGTGGAAGAGGCCAGGACGACTCCCCAGGCCTCTCGTTCACTTGGAGGCTTTGGTTGGGGAGGCGAAGAAGATGAGGATAAAGATGAAGATGTAGAAGAGGAGGACGAAGAAGACGATGATGAGTATGAAAAACAAGTGAAAGCCGCACATGCAAGTGGAGAAGTGCGTCTCTCTTGAGGCCTCCTATCTACCTCTAGTCGAATTATATCTGAGTTTTCATGGTAAATAAGTAAAAAGCGTGTAAATTTTAAGAGACTTGTGCTTTTGAATTACCGGGTCAGTAAATTTGGATGATGAAGTTTGAGCGTGTTTGTGTAGAAATGGTGTGACGGTATGAATTTGATCTTGTCGATGGATTTCGATGTAGATTTGAAAATTATGGTTACTCCAGTTTGTGTTGTTTTCTGGATTATCTTCTGTTGGGATTTCTGGTTCAACTGTGAATTTTGATCCAACTCTTCGAGTATGAGAAAAGTTTTAACGGAAGTGGAAAATAGTTTGCTTATTTAGAGTATATTTGGCTAGTTGTAACAGAATGTCCTGCTAGAACCTGAAGATGAATCATCAACGAATGACTACAGATGATATTATGCTAGATGGAACCACCGTTTAGGGTACCAAATCGATTCTCTTATAAAAAGGGTTTGTGAATGAGATGTAATGCACTCGAATTTAGAGTGACACCTACAAAATAGACAACCTGGAGGGAATTCCTCTTGCATTTTGAGGTCCTATTGCATCACGGGTTGAGAATGAATGTGGAAAGAAGATCAAAGAATTGTGTGATACTATAGTTAGATGTGATCCTCTACAAGAGGAATCACTCTCAATCAAAGAGGTCGAGAGTAAGAGTAAGCTCTTCGAGCTTCGCTTCATTCGCTTGCGGGGGCCGCACAACATATAGCTTCCTAAGAGTCAATCACGCAATTAGATATATAAACAGTTTGATTGTTCTTATCGAGTTAGCAAATCTAAAGTCATTCTTTCTATGATTAGGCCTCTTTCGCTTTCATAAAGATAGAAGCTTTCTTGGACGGGGTTCTCTTAGGCATTTTAGCTATATGATATTCTTCTTCTTCTAGTAGCTATGTATCTAAATTGAGTATCGTATCGTATCAAATAATATGATTTAGTACCGATAATTATCTAAAGTCTGAAAGAACTGTAAAGTGGAATCTAAACACAGTTTCTTTGATCCCTAGCTAAGCCATCGATAGCTTCGACAAAATTTCAATCATCAAATTCCCCCGATGACTTGCTTTCTTCCATAAGGATTTCGTAGGAAAATGGAGTCTTGAATGACAAGTTTACCCTTTGGTGATAATTTATAGCAGGCTTGTGGATTCATAAATAGAGGACACAAAAGGGAGAATTATTATGATGAGAGAGAGAGACTCGCATAAAGAGTTATCGATATTACTAGATACGCATACATAACATGTGTTGATCATGATATTTTCTATTTACTCACGACTATTTTGAATGGACGAATATAAGAAATGAGAGACATACATATCGATTTTTGTTAAGATTTGGGGTTCCATCTTAAAAGTTCAATTTTATTAAGGACATGTCTGGGAGCAATTTTCCTCCCAAAGAAATGGATTTTCTGACCGTTAACTCCCCAAGCCAGCCGCAAACTTTGACTCTTCCTCTCA
>CAIGRQ010051418.1:0-10059 GCA_903798375.1 Fraxinus sp. D2006-0159
CCCCACACCCACCCGCGTGCCACCGAAATGGTGTTTGTGCTAGAAGGGGAATTGAACGTTGGTTTCATTACCACAGCCAATGTCCTCTACTCCAAGTCCATTAAGAAAGGTGAAATATTTGTGTTCCCCAAAGGTCTAGTCCACTTCCAGAAGAACAATGGCAATGTTCCAGCTGCAGTAATTGCCGCGTTCAACAGTCAGTTGCCTGGAACTCAGTCCATAGCAACCACATTGTTTGCTGCTTCACCACCTGTGCCAGACAATGTTTTGACAAAGACATTCCAAATTGGTACCAAGGAAGTTGAGAAAATCAAGTCCAGGTTTGCACCAAAGAATTAGAAGACGACTGTCACATGAAACTGAAGCATCTGGGGTTTGTTTTGAAGGGCTAATAAATGTAAATTTGATTTTTTTTTATTTGGGAATCGGAAAATGTTTTGAAACAGTACAAAATCCGATTGTTAGTGTGAAGCACAGCTTGTATATACAGGTCAGAACTTGAATAATAGAAGAAAAGATTCCCATTTTATTGTTCCAGAAAAGTTTGCCAAAAACAGAGTCGTGCATATTTACAACGCAAAACTAAAGGCGACTTCGTCACAGACAAGAAAAGCCACAGTAAGAAGTAAGAACATTGCATGACATGTCATCACATAGAAACTCCAATTCTCAACTATTTCACTGAGAATTTTATCATAATCCACATGATTATGTTCGTGCATGAGGTTTGTTAGCAACTGCAAGTTCAACAGATATGATAAAGGTTGATCTTCCTGCCTCCCTTAGATACTGGACATCTCCGTTCATAAGCTTCACTAATTTTCGGCTGATAAGCAGGCTGATGCCCTCCTCAGATGCTTCTGTAGCACTCCCAAACATTTGGCTCAGCAATTGTTCTGGTACCCCACCGCCTGTATGTGATATCCTTCATCCAACGTAGAGCTCAACAATTTTAATCACAGACCAGCCAAAAGCAAACAACATACTAGTCTATTCACCAGATGTGCATATGGTCATCAAATTATTCAGTATCCATTGATCCATATCAAAATTCGTTATCTTATTAATAATTATACCGATCGACAAAAGTACAGTGTCCTTCTCTTTCCATTTAACTTTAGAAGACTTCATTTTATATCAGTTTTGTTTGATAGATGGCTACACCGTTGCACGGAAAATTGAGGAACGTGAGTTCTCTTACAAAGTCTTGTATGAAACTAGCTACAAAATTTTGAAACGTTGAAGCATGGAAAAATCACTAGATGCTAATGATCCAAAGTAAATATGAAAATGCTAACTGATGCAGCTATTATAATGCTAACAGATGAGGAGGGGCATTTTAACCAAGGGAAGGGAACAAAATCCCCCATTTACGCTTTATATATCATGTATGTTGCAAACTGCACAAGTCAATGAAAAATTAAGCATTCCAGAAAACCTATAATCTAGAAAAACCTGCAAAAATATTGTAGGTTCATGTTCGGCTTGTACCTGAATACCAGATGAGCAAGCTGAACAGATTCACCTAAGGAATCTTTGGTCAAGTCGGCCGCAACACCAAGCTGGCCTCCACTTGGTGTAAAATTAACTGATATTAACAAGAAATCCGCCAGGACTTGTTGAAGCCTTAGACCATCTCCATAAAGTGTTTCGGCTGCTAGTTTTTTGTCCAAATTGTCAACTATTATGATACCCTTTCCATTGCTCTTTATCATGATTTGGCTAATGGAAGCTATCAATACATCATGTAACTTAAATTCCACCATTTCCAGATCCATGTACCTGATGAGCAAGCGAAAACTTGCTTTAGTTTATAAAGTATTATCATTAAATGATGATAAAAGAAAACAATCCAGAGGATGCAATGCCTTTCCAAATTATAAAATCTACTTCTTTAGAAATAATACATAAAAAGTTCAATTCATCACGATGGCCTGAATGCATATCATGCACTTGAGAACAATTGACTTAACAGAAAATGAGGAGGGGAGTACATGATCAAACAAAAGTGTAGAGAGCCTTTGACCAAACGAATCAGAGAACAATTGAGATTCAAACCAGTAAATCTTCCTTATACATGACACATATCTATGACATTGAATGAACTCATTTTTCTGTAGATTTTTATGGGAAAAACTCAGCAAAAAAATTAAGGAAAGACCACTGTAGCACACTTTCGATTTCTTCCAAGTATTAGATATGTGTACCTAAAACGTCGATAATCTGCAAGATTTTGTCCAATAATCACAGATTGCAGACAAGGGCATAGAGCACATAAAGCATGAAAAAAAAAGGTCTCTGCCGCAAAAGCACAAAACTAACTAATTGGAGTTTGAAATAAGCTTTACCCATCAATGATGACATCAAGATCTGTGTCATCAAGAATTTTGCTGAGCTGATGCTGACAATGAGAACTAGTACTCAGGAGTTTTTTCTGCTCTTCATCAAGGTCAGTTCCTTCTATCATCTTCCGCGAAAATATAATCCCACAAAGAGGATTCTTAACTTGCTGTCTTATGTAAGCTAAGGCTTTCGATCTCTTAACTGCAATTTGCTCTGATAAGCATTGAACATGAAGTGCTTGTTGTAGCTCTTGACTTGCAAGTTGCAGGAAGCAAAAGACACCGGTTACTGCATCTTCCCCATCCATCTTTTTGCTCACACAAAGCAGACAATCCACGTACTTCCCACTCCTTGACAAAAAACCGAATGGAACTTTTTCAGATTCTTGACCTGTTATAACCCTGTTGAGAGCAATACTAACATTTACAAAAGCTTCTTGATTCTTAAGACGGCAGCAAGCTGTATGTGTCCCAAAAACCTCCCCCAAAAGCATTTTATTAATAACATCCTCTCTACTCCAGCCTGACAATTTTGTCATTGCAGAATTCCACTCCGAACACCAGCCAAATTCATCAGTGCCAAATATTGGAGGGATCAACGGGTTAGGATTTTGAATAATAGCTCTGTAATCACCTTGAATTCGGGTGAACTTGTCCATAATACTCTTCTGGATAGTTATGTCCTGGGCGATAAAACATAACCCCACAATATTCTCCCTAACATCCCTGCTTGCACAAGCATTCACTACTAAGCTGATTGGACCAGAATCCCTCCTTGACCCATGTGTTTTGATCTCAAACTGCACGTTTTTTTCTTCTTTCCCTAAATAAGGACAGAAAGGTATCGGTCATTCATTTATTAGGTTCACGCTTGAAACAGCTAAAAAAACTGAAAAAAACAAGTGGAAGAAAAAAATATGAAATAACTCATTATGCGTGCATGAGTATACTCTTTTCCACGTGTGTGAGCATGCAAAGACACGAGAGAGAGAGAGAGATGCATACCCTGCAAAGCCATTTCCAACATCTTATTCACTTTATCAGTCGAAGAATCTTCCACCAGTGATAGTAAATGCCTACCAATTGCTTCGTCAACAGCTAGACCGGTTAACTCAGCAATCTTCGTGTTCCACCCATTGACCTTCCCATCTACATCAACAGCCAAGATTGGCACAGTGGCAGTTTCAATCAGGCGAACCATCTCAGTGGTCACTGCTTCCAGTTCCTCCATCCCCTCAATTCTGAAGTCATTCAGTTTTGTATGGATATCCTTTGTATCCGAATCCCCAGTCTCCACGTCCTTAAATGCATTTCTAAGTATAAGCTGCAAAGAGTGGATTGCGTCCATCTCATAATCTTTCCAAGTTACACTCCGTGTCTTCACAACTTCCAGGAACGCTTTAAATGATGACCTAGGGTGCATCTTTCGACCATCATCTTTCTGGCCTGGTTCATGCTTCGCACCACCCCATCGGATTTCTCCAGCAGTGTGAGACCTGAACCAGAAAAGCCAGTCCTTATCAGTTATTCTAACAGCTGCCATCCCACAGATTGCATCACCAAGAGCAAGAGCCCCAGGGAAGCCCGCATCATATAAGCTATCAGTACTCAGACCTGTTGAATCCATGTGGTATTCAATAAGCCATGACACTATGTCGCGAAGCTGGAAGTCAGTTGGAGCTAATCCCAACTTGTGTATCTTGTTTTTGTACAATAGAGCAGCCCCATCACATTTCACAAGATCCATTACGTTGGGACTCTGAGACACAATTCCTAAAGGTGCATCCCGCATCAGCATGTCACACAAGAGTGTCTGAGTTCGCAGAATATTCTTCTCAAGAATCTGATTTTCCAATTCCAACTCCTTGTTGACATGGATGGCAAACACTTGTGCAAGAAATTCACATGCATATCGGAGAGGGAAGGGAACAAACCTCGGAGTTGTGTTATGGCATACCACTAAACCGAAAAGCCTTTTTCTCTTTTGCATCTGTGCAGAATCAGAAACTTCTTCATCCCCATCATTGACTACAACTGCCATGACCAAAGATGCAATCGAATTCATGTTTTCCATATATTGTAAATGACAACTATGTGGAGCTCTAAGTGTTGAGCCACACAATGTAAGATCAAATTGAAGCTTCTCGTCTTGAATGACTTTCACGTTACTTGCTCTGCAGTCACAAATCATTCGGACTTTATTCTTCATGAACAAAAAACGAGCAGCCTGTGGAATATCTGTTGCTGGATAATGCAATCCTTGATAAGGTTCAAGATCAGGCCTTGTGATCTCAGACACCACCTCTCCATGATCGTCATCGTGAAATTTATATATCATCACCCTATCATAACCAGTGAGTTCAAACACCTCTTGAACCATTGTGTCCCAGAGCCTTTTCATGCTTCCACTGGGCAATGACTGCAAGCGAGTAATGGCCTTAGCAGCAAGCTTATAAGACTGTAATGCCCCAGCAGCAGTCATGGGGACCTCATAAGGCTTTACAGGCTCAAAGTCAACTATTAAGCTATCTGTTACCCTGTGGATTATAGCATAAAATGGTTTCCCAGAGGTTTTGCAGTAAACCAAGATGGGATTCAACAGAGAAACCTCACCAAATCCCAAGGCCTTCTGCAATGCTGCTGCACTTGGAGCAGTGAAAATAGTTCTGACGTCAGTACCAATTCCAAGAATCGGATGATCTCCCACGCTTGGAACTGCATGACTGACCATCGTCAGCATTTCGGGAGCGTTCTCACTATAGGCAATTACTTTGAATGTCTTCTCGTCCAGGGCCAATAAACACCCAAATGGCTGGATGAACTTTCCTTTTTGTATTTGATGGAGGTAAGTTGTAGTTACTTTGTAGGACTTCGGTCTATGCTCTCCATCGGCTACATTTGTTATACGCACCGAGCTTGAGTAGTCAAATGAGCTCCCCGATTCCTCAAAGTCTGCATGAAGCTTTGCATCCAGGGAAGTTTGTGCAATGATCCTAGCACTATGCTTTGATCTTCCTGAATTGCTTGACTGGCTAGGTCGTGAAGACGACATTTTTTCTCAAATCTGCAAAATCAAGCAAATATAATATGAGAAAAAAATCGATAATCGAGAAACAGACATCTGTAGCATGCCTAACAATTTCAGTTTATGCAAAATAAAGAAACAACAAGATATAGACTAATAGAATAGTGGTTGTGGTTGCACATCATCACGCTGTCCACAATAGAGGTGTGAACTAATGAATGAACGTCCAATCTATGATTATAATTACATCAGTTCTTCCTAAAAGACAGCACCTGTCAACATAATGATCCCCTAAATACAAAACTAGCTGTCCATTTAAATGGAGGAAGAAAGATGCCTGACCACAAATGATTATGATGTTATTGTAACATATGAAAGTAACAGCTAAATCACTCCCAAGCAAAGGGCTTCTCTTCTCAAGTATGAATAATCAGTGCATGTTCAAAATCATGGTTCAAATTGAAAAATCCAGTGTACAGTTTTCACATTAACAATCCCTTTTATCCATAATTCATTAAACTCAGCAGCTAAACATTAGCATTTAAAATAGATTGCAAATAAAATGATGCCAATACAGATTGATGTACTTGCAAAATTAGACTAGTACTTACCCAACACAGAACAACAAAGAAAAGTCAATTAAAATTAGCATTATGAATCTACAAATATGATCCTATTTCTAGTCTTGTAGTCAAGTGCTGAGGAACAGATAACTGACCTTCTCTTTAGCTTGAGGCTCGGAAACAGAGGACAAGCTTCAAGATGAAATCTTGAAATAGTGAAACAGAAATAACTTCATAAGCTCAAAATTGGAAATCCCAAGTGAGCCCACTGAAAACCCATATCCACCATGGAATAAAATCAGCTCCAGTGCTCCAGTCCTCCTTTCAAAGTGTTGATCACCGCCTTCGAAGCCAGAAATAGGGACCACATCTCTGACACCCCACCTTCCCAGTTCAAGTATCTCAATTAAACAATTTAAACAGTTCTAGTAGTAGTAGTAGTAGTATTTTCAATATAAATGTCGTATTCTTTATGTAATAATAGAAAGGGTAACAGAAGGAAATTTCCGAAAATAGTCAATTGTGACGGTTTGAAACTGTAATCACCCCCTAAAACTCGTATAAGCCAGTGACTTTAATTTGCAGGCATAATATTATTTTTGTGTAAGTCCGTTAAATAGATCATAAAGGGAACATGCCAAGAGTAAATTTGATCAATGTCGGAGAACGTACAGTTAAATATTATTGATTATCGAATTCAGACAGCATCCTAGGCAAAAACCCTCTTGTAGAGGAAAGCTTTTTGTCCTTTTCGTTCTCCTATTTAAATTTTAATTCACATGTTAAAAGAACATGTAATCAATTAAGAATCGAGTACTTGCAAAGTAGTGTCTACTTTAGTATACTTTGATTTACACTTTGTCACGTGACATTATCTAATTGATCAATTTAAATTTCAAACAATTTTTTCACGTAGTTGACACTTGACGACAATGAAGTGTTAACCAAAGTGTAAAAAATCAGTGTACAAATAACAAAGTTCATAACTCTACAAGTTTGAGAAAGTCATAGTTAAAATTTACATATTTAAGATATCATTACTCTTAATAGAATGAATCCAATGTGTCACGTAATTCCAAAACTAATTTCTATTAACTACACATTCTCACGTAATTTTTATTTGACAACCATTATTTCAACTCTCTTTAATTCTTGTATTCATTTTAAACTACACATTCACACAATAAAATATTCTACACGTAAATCCAAAACTTTTTCCTGTCTATTAACTACACATTCTAACAAAAATCACTATTCAAAATTTAATTTTCTCAAAATAAAGACCATCAAACAAGCACTCAAATGCATCACAACTCTAATTAAGCCCATGTTTGATGGTCATTATTTTGAGAAGAAAGAGTTTTGAATAGTAATTTTTTTTTTTTTTTAGATGTATAGTTAAAAAGTAGGAAAAAGTTTTGAGTTTACGTGCAGAATATTTTATTGTATGAATATGTGATTGAAAATGAGTATACAGAAGAAAAAAAAAAGTTCGAAAAATATGATTATCAAACATGGGATAAACCGACTCCTTGATGAAAGAGCTTTATAAGTGGTTGGACGATATTATTGGAGGATCCAGCTTAAGCTAAATGTGCAAAATAGTTATTTAGGCAAACAATGAGATTAAAGGTTGACCCCAACCTTGTGGGCCCCCCACCGACCCTCNACTCCTTGATGAAAGAGCTTTATAAGTGGTTGGACGATATTATTGGAGGATCCAGCTTAAGCTAAATGTGCAAAATAGTTATTTAGGCAAACAATGAGATTAAAGGTTGACCCCAACCTTGTGGGCCCCCCACCGACCCTCCCCCGACACTATTCAATATATTAAATGCTTCATAAATAGGTGCTACATAGGAAATTTAAATTTAAATTGCCCAATTAAATAATGCTACGTGACAAAGTGTAAACTAAAACGTACATGTAGCAAAGTTCTAGAATTACTGCCTTTTTTTTTTCAATTACAGCTCGTGTAACGGTGTAAGTTGTAACTCATATTCAAGAAATGCATATGGCTTTGGGGATTGAAATGAGGCGTAGATTGGGTGGGGAGGCCCATGCCAATAGCAAGGTACCAACTTGCCAAAATGTTATGGATTTCACGTGGGGTTCTTTATCGTACCCTACCCATATGTCAGATTTGAGGCGTGGGGGTGAATAATTGGCATGGCACTTCTCAGAATGAAAATGAACAAAATTACTATATGAAAGAACTCTCGAGTTGGGAGATGCTACAAGTACAAAATCTTATACAAAATGGGTTACAAAATCGTCAAGTGACTTGACGATTTTGTAACCCATTTTGTATAAGATTTTGTACATATAGAATAATCCTCTCGAGTTTGCCCATACAATCTGCTTTGGCATTTTTTGGGGGTTTGATTGAGATGGAAATGGACACCATTCCTATGTGTTTCTTAAGTAAAATATTGATCACTGGAACTGCAGTAGAAGACCGTGAATTGTGGGTTTGTCGGTCTTTTGGTCTTATTTTAGGTAAAGGGATAAGTCATGACGTGTTTGTTAACGCGAATGCAAACATGATATAGTCGTAGAAACTTGAACAAAAAAGATTTTTACTTCCGTGTTCTATGTTATATACTTATATTAATTCGAAAATTTAAAGTGCGTTTGGGCTGCATTAAAATCCCAAAATGCATTTTCATTTCCTGCCAATGTGGGTTCGTACATCTTTATCATTGACTAATGTATGATGAAGTGGCAATTTATATGTATTGATTTCCCATTTCACCCTTGCAAAAGTGATGAGAATGGTAGGGTTAAATAAGAGAGGGTATTTCTAACATTATGAAAAAAAGGGATAAAATTGCCTAACTTGGATTCAACGATAGAAATGATACTTTTCAACGTCTAACAAATGTACCGAACATAAATAACTTTAAAAAAATAAAAATATTGAAGAAAAATGTGACGTCCCCTGAAAATCTCATTTTAATGAGATTCAAAATAAGGGCATAATGTCACGTCACGTCTTAATTGAATGCTGGGCTAGTTTTGCCCAGAGGCCAGAGAGGCCCGTGCCTCAAGCTCAACATTGGAGAGCCCTTAGATTTTAGCTTCTTTCATTCTTCCTTTTTGTTTTGATCGATAAAACGTTTGGAACATTTTCGTCTTTGTGATTTAATTATAATATAAATCTTTTGTATAATACATATTATTTGTTGTTTTATTTTTAAGTATTTAAATTAACAAGATAACTAATGAATTCATAATATACTTATAAATTTTGCATTCATACTACAATTTTGGGACCCAATTTATGAAATTCGCCTTAGACCTCAAAAATCACAGAATTGGCGCTAGTTGAATGTTAGACTCTACATATGACGCACACAACTAAGATTATATGAAAGTGTTGAATGTGTGAAGTCTAATATACTATAAATCTTTTCTTTCCATCGCAATTTAAACATCACTATTATTATTAATATTATTATTATAACATCTTCGGTTCTTTAAAATTAAAAGTGAAAAAATATATACATCGGTTCTCAATTAATTACTATAACAATAATTTGGAACCCTACCTTCAATCTTGTGAATGCAATATTTGTAAGGTTTTCTTTATTTTCACTTTGTTTAAATATTATACAAAGTAAAAACGGTGTGGTTAGTTTAATTGGAAATAACATTGCCCCCTAAATGTTTGGTTCTTTCAAGTTTGGTATGATTTTAGATTAGCGTAATAGAACAATATGCGTATCTGTAATGAGCTAAAGTTTATTTCAAATTTAAACATTTTATGTTTGAAATTATGCATGCAATATTAATTTTAAAGTTCCCATGATATACAATATGCCCTTGTTTGGGCTCTATTTTATGAAGTTTTGGGGAAAAATGTATCTTGGAATAATAATTTTTTTTAAAAAAATGTGTGATTAAAAAAGAAGAAAAATTTTAGATTTGCGTGTGATATTATTCTATTGTAGAATGCGTGATTAAAAAGAAGACGAAGAAAAACTCATTTTGAATAAAATATAGCCCAAACATGAGCTATATGATTTCATTAAGGATTTTGCCCTATTTGGTTTTACTAAAAATCACATATTTAGTAAATTTTGATCAAAATTGATGAAATATGGTTGAGAATTGATAAAATATGTGG
>CAIGRQ010051427.1:0-19588 GCA_903798375.1 Fraxinus sp. D2006-0159
AGGAACTTCATTTATGATGACCTTATCCAGAAGGTCATGAACAATATCTCAGATTGGGCATCATGACTTTTGTCACATGGAGGCCGTATTACCTTGTTGGGGTTAGTGCTCTCTTCTATGCCATTACATCTTTTTCGGATTATGCAGGCCCCAATGCTATCTTAAAGAAACTTGATAGCATCTTTGAGCATTTTTTGTGGGATTCTAAGGAGCAGGCACGATTTTACATTGGCGAAGTTGGAAGGAGATTTACCTTTCTACCAATGAGGGTGTTCTAGGTTTCAGAAGATTATAGGATGTGGTGGACACCTTCTCTATGAAGCTCTAGTGGCTGTTCCATTATCAGGGATCAGTTTTTACCCAGTTTTTATTAGGAAAGTATTGTATGGGGACATATCCTTCACTTAGTTTCCAACTCAATTTCTCCTACCTGGAAGAGGCTGAAATCAGTTAGGCCCCAAACATAGCCACACATTGTATGGCACCTTGGGACATGTCAGATATTCTTTTGGTATGATTGTTGGATGGGTGAGACCATGTTGGCCCTGAACATCTGTTAGGGTGCAAGATGTTTTTGATGAATTGGTTGGGATATAAGACGTTTATTACAGGTTCTCCCTTCTCTTATGGTAGTACAGATAAGGTCTATACGTTTATGTGCACACTCTACGGATCACATTGTTTGGCGAAATACATCGAATGGTATCTTCACTACCAAGGCAATATGACAGCTCATACGTACGGAACACTAGTATCAGGATTCGTATCAGTTACTGTAGAGCTTTATTTTGCTAGTTACTGTCTCATTCTTCTGCTAGAGATGTGGTTATTCAGATGAGGATTAGATGTCAGTTGCTCTCTCATTGCCAGTGTCTTTCTGAGACTGAGACTATCGGTCACATTTTTACTGGCAATAACATCTCTGATCAGGTATGGCGGCATTTTAAGGATATTTTTCAAATACCCATGAGTTCAAGAGAAATAGTCATATGGAGGTTCTAGATATGGAAGTATTATGGACAGTATGTTCAGACAGTATGTTCGTTGTGGACACATTCGCACTATCATTCCTCTACTGATATTTTGGTTTCTTTGGACTGAGAGGAATGATGTGAAGCATAGAGAGAGATCCACATGGTGGCTAAACGTATCATTTGGAGAGTTTATCGCATGATCCATTTTCTTCATATGGGAAGACTGTTTCGAGCTATACATTGGCTAGAGGATTTGACACTTGCACCCATCTTTAGTATTTCTTTGGACCTCCTTCCTCATCGTCCTCTGTTTTGGTTTGGTGACACACTCCATCAGTCGGATCTATCAAGATCAATAATGATGGATGCATCAAGGATGGTTTTACGAGCGAAAGAGGCATTATCAGAGATCACACAAGTCACTGTATTAGGGCTTTCTCAGCTTCGTACGGATTGTGGAGGCAGGGCTCAGGGCTATTCTTGATAGGATTTTACTAGTTAGATGACTCAGTCTTTCAGACATTTGGATTGAGTCGGATTCTGTAGTGGCTATTTACTGCATAACTAGAGGAGAAGGACCATGGGCTATTTAGGGCATGCTTAGATAGATCATAGACATCGTATCATTCGATAAAGACACAGTTTTCCACATCTACAGAAAGATGAATCATGTTGTAGATACTCTTGCTGCAGAAGGTTGGGATCATAGACATATTATTCTTTATACTTATTTTTTGTCCCTTATCATTTGCTTTCATTATTTTCTCATGTAACCACGATATTCTTCTACCACAAATGAGGACATATTAATAAAATCTTGGAGGTACCACCCTCCATTAAAAAAAAAATTAAGCATATTATTCGCCAAGAATTTTGAAAAATCAAATATTTCATATTTCGTATTCTCCAAAACCAAAAATTTGATAATTCATTTTTTTTTTTTTTGGCACAATATTGCGATTCATTGATAGAATTGGAATTAAGAGTAGATGCTATAGTTGATGGGTTGTGATTATGTGAAAATACGTAGTGTTTTGATCTAAGATTACAATTCTTCCGTGTTTCAGGAATAACATAATGTTCCATGGAGCTAAGGTCCAAAATATGGAAGAAAGAAGTGTTTCCACAACTCTACCACCCAGTCAATTATGTTCTACTTAATCCATTATATTGGCAATTTCAAAAAAATGTTCATACTATGATCATAGTATGAGGGTGGTTGGACAAGTTTTTGGGATCAAAACACTTCAAGAATAAATAAATTCAGAAGGGAATTTCTTTGAACAACGTGTTCGATGAAATTCCTAATGAATCAATTGATGATATGTTTGCAGGAACTTCGTATTCTTGCATTGACATATAACATATTTGTGCAAAAAAATGTCCACTTACATTGAAATTGAGACAATTTTGACATGAATGTAACACATGGCACGCAAGGGACCACATCCCCTACCGCGTCCTTGTTGTATCTCGTATCATGCCCGTTTGTGTCCTCCCATTCCATTCACCCTCCATTTCTTATTTCAAAGTATAAATTTGATTGTTATTCTTGATTATGAGTTAGTAATGTGTTCCATAATCTTCATTGTAGGAAAATATAGCATCAAAATTGTAAGATACTTTCAAATGAATAGAAAAAAGGGGAAAGTCGATCTAAGATTCTTCCAAATTCCAACTACACATCCATCATCCTATTAACATCTGAGTCTTAGTTTCCCTCTCTTAATTTAATTTTATATTTTTATTATAAATTTCTCTACATTAAGGACAATGTAAGAATTAAGTTTGGAGGTGTAGTTTAATTAGTTTGCTATAATTGCTTCTTCATGTGATATACATAAAAAAAAAAAAAAAAATTTAAAAAATTTGAATTGGATGGCTTTTTTGCCAATGAATATGATTATTTTGAATTGTTTATGATGCATTGTGAATGCTCTTTTTTTTTTTTTTTTCCTAATTTGATACTTTTCATCTTTGATCATATTATATTGCACACAATAATCGTGATAATTATTGTGAATTTTTTAATTAATTATCTGGATAGAATAGTTATATGTTAAATTAAGGTTGAACTTAAGTTTATAAACCAAGATCATATTATGTAGCACAACCACTTAACAATTGAATAAAACGGTTTAGGGTGGTTGATCCATTGTTAGGAGCTATTTATATATTTTTTGATTCCGTGCATGTTGAATAGTTTGTATGGAGTGTTTTTGGCTAACAAGTAGAACTTATGCAATAATCATCTACTAGGGGTTTGATTTCAATTACTTATCCAAAAAATAAAAGGCATGACACTAGCCGTGGCACATAGGAAAAAGTTACCTACATTGTTGAGTGAAACTAGTCTTCAGTAATCCAGCCCTATTTATCGCCAATGTTTAGGAAACGATCTAGTGGAGAAGAAAACATCCTGTAATGTTGAGTGAAACTACCACTGAAAAACAAAGGAAGATCCTAAAAAGGGAAGAAATGACCCAATAAAAGAAAAGGAAAACACACCAAAGTGTGTTGAGGCAGTGACAAAACAACTATAAGCATTGTTTTTGACCGAATTAGCCTTGGATACTTAATATGGGATTTAGACTTCTGGTCAGGGTTATTATCCTAATTGAAGCTTGGGGAATGAGACATTCAAAACTAGGGAGAATCATAATATATTAAGTTAGTGACTTTCATTATTGAAACATAACCGAATTTGAGTGAGTAATGAAAGAATGTTGTGAAATCAACCTTAAAATAAACTCCTCGAGAATGTGATTGAAAAACAAGTTTGGAGGTGTACATCACGAGAGAGAGAGAGAGAGAGAGAGAGAGAGAGAGAGAGTGAGAGAGAGAGAGAGAGTATTTGACTATAAAGGGTCGGAAAAATAACCAACCTAAAAGCTCATGATTATTAAATTGAGTAGAGAGTATTTGAC
The DNA here is from genome assembly GCA_903798375.1 of Fraxinus sp. D2006-0159. Classification (NCBI taxonomy): domain Eukaryota; kingdom Viridiplantae; phylum Streptophyta; class Magnoliopsida; order Lamiales; family Oleaceae; genus Fraxinus; species Fraxinus sp. D2006-0159. The sequence goes on from CAIGRQ010051427.1 coordinate 3,902, forward strand.
TATAAAGGGTCGGAAAATAACCAACCTAAAAGCTCATGATTATTAAATTGAGTATACACACACCCACACACATCAATCGAGCAATGAATGAGTAAATAATTAGTTTTATTTGCATTGCTTATGAACTTTTATGAATTACCAAATGATTTCAAATAGTTGATGTAAGTTTGGCATGGTTATTTATTTATTTTTAAGTTTTTCCTTGCATTTGTGTTTAGTAGATAGTCTTACTCGAGATGATAAGAGTTTAGGAGCCCATTTGGTACCGATTAAAATCCAACTAAAATTGAAATTATAGCTGTTATTGGGTCTCATTCGTCTAATAAAAGTCAACAATAACGACTTGTTTTTCAATTTTAATCTGATTTTAATCTCTATTAAACAGGCTCTAAGTTTAGGTATAATTGATTAGTGTATTTGATGTGCTTATTCGTGCTTCGATTATTATTTATTTATTAAATTGAGCACGTGCCTACTTAATTTAGGTTATTTTATGATTGATTTAGGTAAAATTCGGACTGGACAAGTTCAGATGATATTATATTGAAGCGATACAAAATTGAGGAATTGGGGACCAAAATAATCAAGTCTTAAAGATGAGGACATGCCATGCAAATAAAGAGGACTTGTGATGCACAATAACTTAATATGGAGGATCAAAGTGCATTAACTATAAAAAAAAATCCAGCTTTTGTCGGATTCCTATTTAGACTCAAATTTCATATTGGAGATGCTTTAGAACTCCTTTTTATTTTTGTTATATACTTTTATATATGTGATTATTCTTCCTTTCTATGGGACATATAATTTTTAAAAAGAGAAAAACACATAATCATCAAGATTAAAGGGTAAAAAACTAAGATTCGAAAACGTTTGAGATTGAAGGAATTTTTTGTTGCAAGATTCAATTCATTTCATCATCAAGATTTCAAAAATTGGTTATGAACTCTATACTTTTTTATTGTTTTTCTTTCATGAGTTCAAGTAGCTAAATTCATAGTTAGGGCAAACATTGTAATCTATGTGTTACCCTTTAATTTAATTTTCAAGATTCTGGTACTTTATTTAAGTATTAAATCATAGTCCTCCTCATGAGAACGATTATTCAAACTAATAGGTCAACTATATTACTTCTTATAATATGTACACTTGAATGGCAACACAGTATTATCTATGTGAAAATATTTTTTACCATTGCCTTCAAGTTTAGTATTAGAATTAGAGAAATATTATTTGTTCCTACCATTACCAAGAACATTATTTCAATTTCGTGTTTGGACGTAAATTGTCTTTCAATTAATATTAAGGATAATTGTTATTCCTTTTATCTTGATAAAATATTTTATGGTTGTGGTAAATTATAAAATGACATTTATATTCTAGATATTGAGTCTTCTATTAAGAGTATAAAAAATAAAAGGCATAAAAGTAATCATCTAAATAATACCTATCTTTGGCACCACAAACTGTCTCAAATGAAAATGTATTTCCAAATTACATAAAGAATGATAGTTGGGATCAATTGATTTTGAATCATTCGATAAATGCACATCATGCCGCTAGACAATATGACCAAATATCCTTTTACTAAAAAAGGAAAAAGAGATGCACAATTATTGGCCTAATACATACTGAAGTATGTAGACCCATATCAATTATCATTAGAGGAGGTTTCTATTATTGCATAATATTCACTGACGACCATTCTAGACATGGCTATATATACTTGACGAAACTCAAGCATAAAGCTCTTGAAAAGTTCAAGAAATTCAAGCTATAAGTAGAGAAATAATTAGGTAAGGTATTCTCACATTAAGATCGAATCGTGGTGAAGAATATTTTAAAGATAAATCTTGAAATTATCTAAAGAGAATGGGATTCTCACGCAATGAACTCTGTCACATGTGTTGCAACACAATGGTGTATATAAAAGGAGGAATCACACACTATTAGATATATAATGTGATAATGATGAGCAATGCAAAACTCCGAAAATCGTGTTGGGGTCATGCACTAATTTCTATGTACTACACATTAAATCATATCCCATCAAAATCGATTGGCAACACTTCATACGAGTTATAAAAAGGTAGAAGGCCTAACTTGTCTCTTATAAACGTTTAGGGTAGTAACGCTTATGTGAAGTGCACTTTATCAAATAAGATAGACTCTAAGTTCAATAAATGCATATTTTTGGGATATCTAAAAGAGACAATTAGATATTAATTCTATAATCCCACTGAGAGAAAGTCTTCGTCTCAAGGTATGTCATCTTTTAAGGGAAAGAGTTCATTCTAAGAGAGGACAATGAGATTTAATTAGAACTTGAAAAGGTTCAAGAGACCCACACATATAGTCAACTAAGTAGATGAATATGAGTATAATCCTCACCTGTTGAGAGACAAACTCTGGATTAGGAAGTATAGACTCATAAAGACACTCCTGCTCCGCGTAAGTCTAGTATGATCATTCGACCTCCTAGAAGGGATGAATTTACGATTACTAATCAAGTAGTACTAATCGAGGATGATAGACATACTAATTACACAAATTCTAAATCAAATGTTGACTTGAAGAGATGGAAAGTTATGGAATCTGAGATGAACTCGATATATGTCAACAAGGTTTGAACCTTAGTCAACCCACCTGATGGGATAAAATGCATATACTATAAATGGGTTAACAAGAAAAAAGGTCAATATGGATGGAAATGCTCATACATACAAAGAATAGTAGCAAAAGTTTATAAACAAAAACAAAGAGTTGACTTTAATGAAATATTTTCACTTGTAGCCATGCTTAAGTCCATTCAAATTTGCTTACAATAAATACATATCATAACTACGAGATATGACAATTGGGCGTTAAAACTTCATTTCCTAACAAAAATTTTCAAGAAGAATTGTACTTAACAAAACCTATCATAACTACGAGATATGACAATTGGGCGTTAAAACTTCATTTCCTAACGAAAATTTTCAAGAAGAATTGTACTTAACAAAACCTATGGGTTTTGAATCCAAAGTTGCTAACAAGGTATGCAAGTTTGACATATTCAAATATGGATTGAAACAAGTTTCTAGGAGCTAAAATCTTCGTTTTTGATGAGACAACTGAAAATGATTTGATCAAAAACTAAAGTAAATCATATGTTTACAAAAAGACAAGTGAGAGCACTGTTATATTCTTAATATTTATTTAGATGACATATTATTGATAGGAAATGATAACCATATACTTCAATTAGTGAAATTATGGTTGTCAAAGAATTTCTCCATAAAAGATATGGGAGAAGCAGCTTGATCTATAGAAACAAATCTAGAAGATTGATTGATTTATCATAATATACATAGATAAATTCTTAACAAGATTTTATGTGGAGAAAATGAATTAAGAGTTCATGAATACGCTCATACAATCTTAATGATGGAGCCATTAGTTGAAAATTCTAACGCCCCAAAATTTCACAAACATTGAATTGTTACCAAAAAATCAATTTTCTTTGTATCAAATGCAGAACGATAAAATAATATTCTTTAAATAAAATAACTGAAATATCCATAATGAAAACATAATCATAAATTAAATAATTGTCTTTGAACAAATTAAACTGACTAATAATTTAAAGGAAAGAAAAACAAACTTAATGTTTTATCTCTTCGATTCCTCTTGGTAGCCACATCACCATCCCCAGGGATGGATCCAGCACCTGGCCAGCCCCCGCAACCGCCCGTGCTGGATCCGTCGGGAGCTTCTTCAGGTCAGTCGTGCAACGCAGTTCGCCGGGAAGAAAAATTGAAGAAGACAATGAATTTCTTTTTTTTTTCCTTTCTTACGTTTGGGCTTTTTAAAAAAATAAATTAATTAATTAAATAAATTAAAAAAAAAGGGTCCAACCCAAATACCCAATCCATGGGTTTGTGTCCATTAGTCCATTACTAATTATCCACAAAATAAATACATTTCCTAAATTGAAACCGGCAGCCGCAAAGGACGAGGAGGGAGACGAGTGTCGGAGGAGTCGTTGCCTACTGGTAATAAGAATATTTTGGTAAATGAAGAGATGGTGAGGATAGTTTCAACAAAAAGCAAGCCCCATCTCACTTCATTTCACAAACATTACAAGGAAATCACTAGCCACTACTTGGATGATGTAACAAAATAAAATTCAATCAATATTGCTAATTTGCTAATTGCTATGCTATCCACTACCCAGTACCCATGAATCTCCGAATTTTGCCATGATCCTTGCCTTGCCTGTGCTGGCTGCCTAGGAGCAATTTTTTTTTTCTTCTTCCCTTTTTTTTTTTTTTTTTTTTGTGATTTGGTGATTTATGAATTATAAGAAATGATCATTTATGTTATATTATATAATTCCTATGAGTTATGACTTATGACTTATGAGTTATAATTTTGATTTGTAATTTGTGATTTGTGATTTGGGAATTTAGGTTTTTAGAAAGTTAGAGATAAGTGAAAAAAATAATGGAGAAGATGTTTGGCTCAATGAAACCATGTGTACAGTGTTTTTTAATCAATTTTAATTGAAAAATAAATTGAGGCATTTTGCAACATTTACGTGGATTGACAATTTGACGGTTTACGTGGAAAAAGATATTTTTATAAAATTTGAGAATGAAACAATTTAACAATTTGACAATTTGACGGTTTACGTTTTAGTGCATTTACATATATATTGAATTATATTTTCGATTATTACGATCGTTGATTGTCAACGGTCCTCAGTCACCGGTCAACAGTCAACGGTCTCTGCATATGCCCTGTGCTGAACTAAAAGGCTGGGTTCACCCCTGACCATCCCGCCGTTGTTTCAATCCACCCAAACTAAACCGTAAAATTTTGTAAGAGTGAGTATTTAAAAATACCCAGTAAGATACGTGTAGTCTCCATACACAATTATATCACAATAAGATAAACACTTCATACAACTCTTCTCTTATAGAGTATATTGGTGACAAAGCGACACACCCATCTTATGTTATCTTAAATTCCCGTAGGATTTCTTATCTCTTAATAAAGAACCTGAAGGTCCACCAGCAAATCATGCATAAATTACTGAATATAAAAGTATAAGTAAACAAACCACTTACACAGAAGTATCGTATCTTGATTGATCAAACGAGCTTTTGAAAAAAATATATATATACTAGCAATTTACAGTTGTTTGATATGAAAGCTGCCGTGTAATTCTTTGGTGGTGAATTGTGAGACAAGTATACAACTAGAATTTAAAACGATTTATATAAGGAATTTCGATAAAAAAATTGATTTCAAAAGATAGAATTATGATTACTTTTAAACTTTATCAAATGAAGATTGCAATCAAACTCTATCTAAATCACAAACTCTATCAATACATAATTATTTGGCTCAAATAAGATAGGAATTTAAAACTTATTTTATTTTAGTCCTAATTTTGTTTTTCAAAATTTAAAAATATACTATATAAAACAACCATTGATTCAATAAAAGAAATCTACATCACTGCTTTAGAAGTAGCAAAGGTTGCAGTCGAGATCAAGATGTTCATTAATGAACTTGAAATAGTTCCCAACGTTGTTGATCACGTACTTCTGTGTTATGATAACAATGGAGCCATCACGTAAATAAAGGAACTAAAGTCTCATCAATTATCCAAACATATGTTAAGGCGTTATCATCTCTTCAAAGATATCATAAAAAGAAATGATGTAAAGAATGAATTTGTTCCCACAAGTGATAATATTGCAGATCCACCAACAAAGAGTTGTCGCAGTATAAATATAATCGTCATGTAGACTCTTATGATATTAGATACATAAATAATCGGATCTAGTGCAAGTAGGTGTTAGTAAGTATTGTACCGTAGGACCAATATATTTTGGACGTAAACACTTTTAATATGATTGATGCACTATTATTTATGGCAAATCTATTCTTCTGATAAATTAAACTAATAGAGTCCATAGATTCAAATTTAGGTAAATTGTTAATCACAGTGAGTTATAATTGTGAGACACATTTTACATATGACTGATTCTGAAATTATCCGTGGTTTTATTACAAATAGACTAGAAGACATTTCTCACTTATGAAGTAACTATTTGCACAAACTAAAATATAGTGACATTTAAATAGACGTATGGATGTCTTCTTAAGAGAACAAAATATTGTAGACTTGCTCCAAAGATTCCATGTAGATAAACATTTTGAATGTCGGTGGTTAATCTATAACGCTCGGTAGTGGAATTGATCTTCGACTTGAGGCCATCATAGTATCTTCTATGAGAATATACATATTTTAGCGATGTGGATGTTGCTATGCCAAGTAGGGCTATCCGTGAGTCGGTTCGGTTCTGCTCGGTTCTAAGATTTTTGGGTATTTAATAAATGGAATCGTCGGGTCCAAATATAATTATGGAACAGTTCAGGTTCGGTTCGATTCGGTTTCGTACCATAATAAAAAAATTTAACATTTACAGCAACACTACATAAATATAACTAATGAAATTTCATTCGTCACTTTTAAAAATTAACGTAGGCCAATTCAAAAATATATAAATAACTAGCTATCGAATAACATTAATTCAATGCATACAAATACCAAAAAGTATATATTAATATTAAAATGTCGGTGATCCATATCAATAATTCATTTGCTTCAAGTAGCCTGTCTGCATAAAGAAAATAAAATATAAATTAAAAGTTATAAAAATAAAATATTTTGAAGTATTTGTAATACTTACTAACTATTTGATTTAATCATCAACTGCTTTAAAATGATTTGGGCTTTAAAATGATTTCGGCTAATGGGCTTTAAAATTAAAATTATAAAATGATCTGATTTATTTAATTAATTTGTTAATTTATTTAGAAAAAATAAAATAATTTAATTAATTCAATAAAAAAAAATTTAGTTTCGGTTCTTATTTGGTTCTTCGGTTCTTGATTTAGACCCAAGACCCGACCCAAACCCACCGGTTCTCGATTCGAGTACCCGTTCGGGTATTTAACTTATGAAGAATCGCTCGATTCGGTTCGAGACTTTTGGACACCCCTAATGCCAAGAGTCGTTAATACAAGGTAGTTCGAGTATGTCTTGAATCATATAAATGTTGTGAATGATTATAAAATTATTCGTCACTTTTAGGTAGTAAGAGATTATGATCTCTGTTTCATTCAGTTAGGCTAATATCAAAATCCTAGGTCTAGATCAGTATGTCAATCGAAAAGATTTTTCACTATTATTGACTAAAGAGGGAGAAGAATTATATGATCAATAATCAAGATTGACTCACTTTCATATTTCGCAATTGATAGGATCATATTAATGAAGGGATTATAATTTTAAGGTAAATGAACAAGTTTGATTTTTTCACACCCGTGACATTTCTTGTCACGTGTATTATTCTGACTCTTTGTTAGATGTCAAATGGGGACGACAAATATGAATTAATTAATATATGTGAATTAATGATAAATTATAAGGGAACTAATTTATCTTATTTTGATTAGATCAAAATAATAATTCACGTCGTCTGACTTTGTGATCAAGGATCTAACGGGGTCACACATAAAAGAAAGAACCGGAAGAATGATAAAAATATTTAATTAATTGACAAGTATGAGACATTTGTAGAATTAATTAATTTGATTGTGTATTAATGAGATTAAGTTTAATTAACTTATGGATCAAGTTTAATTAATTAAATTAATTAATGGGTCTGCTTATATATAATAGACGGGTAAAGCCCACTTAAGCATCTATAAATAAACAATTAGGGTTGTTTTCATAGTTGTAACAATAACAATTGACATTGCAACTATAGCAAAAAATCACATTAAAATATCATAATTTTGTTAGCACAAGAAAAAGAAGACTAATCTCTCGTTCTTGTTTTCGTGTGTAGATTACCATTGGAGGTTGGGTAATTGTACAGCTATGGTATAGAAAGATCGTGATTCATAAAGGTGTGGAAAGATCTTCGCAAATCAAGATTCACAAAGAGGAACAAAGATCTTGAGTGTCCATGATCAAAATTGTCAAAAGGAGTTTGAAGAATTTGTTAAAAGTATAATTCTAATCCCGATTTCTATCTAAACACAAAATCAATCCTTGAAGGAAATTGAAAAATATTTTAAATTCCGCTATCAATGTATGAGTAAATTCTCAATACTTTTGAATGTTTTGCAAGCATTTAGTACAGTTGTATTGAAGATAGAGATTCTGTTTCGAGTAATTAGATGTCCGAGGAAGATTCACTCTCTAACCAAAGATTATTCCAGCTGTTCTCCCTAGTGATCTGGACTGCATAGATGACTGCCTAAATTTTAGGTACATACTCCCTTATTGGGCCAAGAGGGACTGGAGAAACAACATTTAACGAAATCCTTGTGAGAATGGAAAATGCTCCCTCCTCCTGCCAGGCCCAGACTTCCTCTTGCAACTTCGTCCGTGTTTACTTTAAATTAAACTGCTTGTACACTCCTCTATTCTGTGAGTAGCGCATATAGATTCTTCAAAACTTGCCTAACTCCAGATCGGGGCACTTCTTCAAATGTAGCTGAAAAGAAGAAATTTTGGGATACGATGTGGCGACTGAAAATCCCTCAAAAGATCAAGGTTTTTGCTTGGAGAGCCTGTCAAGAAAGTCTACCATCTAAACAAAATCTAATTCGAAGAAAAGTTCCTATTGTCGCCCAATACAGTTTTTGTGACTACCAAGTGGAAGATTTATGCCATGTCTTACTTCACTGCCCTTCTATCCACGAACATCTCACAAGTAGATTTCCAGTGCTACATCAGAAGAGTTATCCAGGAGGTTTCATGCAAGCTGCAACTGATATTTTAACTTCAATATCAAAGGATGCCCTCATGGATTTTCTACTTATTACTTGGGGATTTTGGTACAGGCGGAATAAAATGGTCCATGATCAGATGGACATCCCACCACAACAAATAATTGCCACTGCCTTGGCCAATAAACAGGCTACTATATCAGGCCATCCTCTAAATAATGCTCTGGGAACGTTGCTAGAAAATACAGATGGTCTGCGCCACCTCAAGATGCTTTCAAGCTCAATGTGGATGGTGCATTGTTCTTTGATTTTAATAAAGCTGGACTTGGTATAATCTTACGGGATCATAAAGGAGAAATAGTTATGGCTGCCTGTGGGCCTGAAAAATGCATTCTTGAACCTGAGCAAGTGGAGGCAGTTGCAATTGTGAGAAGCCTACAACTATGTCTCAACCTAGGAGTCTCCAACTTACTGGTGGAAAGTGATTGTCTGTTCCTCGTAAACGAAATCAACAAACAAGTTTTATCCTCAGCATCAATTCGTTCCCAGGTTGCAGAGATTAAGGAGTTAATGCAAAGATTCCCCCATTGTAGCATCTACCACTGTAATAGAATCACAAACCAGGCTGCTCACTACTTGGCAAGACAAGCATGGTCCCTTCAAGACATGGTACTTTGGTGGCATAGTGTCCCATCTTTCATTGAAAATGTAATTTTCATTGATAAACACTATTGTAACCTTTCCTAAGGCTAATTGCCTTCATGAATGAAGTATTTAAGGTTGCTCACTACTTGGCAAGACAAGCATGGTCCCTTCAAGACATGGTACTTTGGTGGCATAGTGTCCCATCTTTCATTGAAAATGTAATTTTCAATGATAAACACTATTGTAACCTTTCCTAAGGCTAATTGCCTTCATGAATGAAGTATTTCCCATCCAAAAAAAAAAAGAGTAAAATAGTATTTTTAATTGAAGCTATTTTATATTATTAAATCCCCTATGAGGATCTGACAATATTATTCTTAGCATGACCCTTTAAGCAAACACCTTTCCACCACAGTAGAACTCCACTCAAGTAGCACCTCACCTCACTTGTATATCAATTCTCTACACTCACTCATATATCACTCTCTCTCTCACACCTACATCGCGCACCGTCCCCTTGTTATAGAGGTACAAGTCAGTGGTCACAATTCTAGATCCCTCTAGCTTTAGTAATAAGATAATATTACATATGGCTCCTAGAATCTTTTAGCATATAAACTGTTATATATATAAAAAAATAAAAACCCACACCTGCATGTAGTATATAAGAGAAGAACAATGGTGCACTAATTAGAAAATTCTAGATCTTAACGGTCGGTGGCGATCTTCAATTCTCCTCTTCAATACCGACTTTTTAATTTTACTCTTTTCTTTTTAGTCATCCCATGATGTCTTTGAAACTAAACGAATTTTGAAGCATTCCATCCTTCTTTCAAGGAATCGGGGCTTTCAAATATATTTGACTCTTTTATAGTTCCCTCTTCATTTATTTTTAGGTTCGCATGCTTGGTATTTGATTTCTCATATACTCGACTTCCTTATTCCTCACACCACTTTCAAACAATTCTAACTCTTTCTTGCATTTTTCTTACAGCACGCACGCACGCGCGCGCGCGCGCACACACACACTCTCTCTCTCTCTCTCTCTCTCTCTCTCACTCTCTCTCACACACACACACAGAGGAAATATTTTATTAGCAAGATTTTTTTTACAAACTAACCTCACACCTCACAATTGTACATTTAAGCAAACACCTTGCCACCACACTAAAACTCCACTCAAGTGGCACCTCACCTCACTTGTATATCAATTCTCTACATTCACTCATATATTACTCTCTCATACACGTACATCATGACCATCCCCTATTTATAGGGTACAAGTCGGTGGTCACAATTCTAGATACCTCTAACTTTAGTAATAAGATAACAATCATACCACATGTATATTCTAGTTTAAATGAATTTACAATTGACAAGATCTCACCCCATCTTTCATAACCAACATAATTAAATTAGTAGCTCATTTTCTGCTGCATAATTATTTGTAAATCAAGTTGTACACATTTTTCTGCATAAATGGCTTTACCCATAGGATAATATTACATATGACTCCTAGAATCTTCTAGCATATAAGCTGTAAAAAAACCTGCATGTAGCTAAATTAAGAGAAAAGAACAATTGTGCACTAACTAGAATTTTCTATAACTAGAAAATTCCAGATCATAAAAGTTGGTAGTGATCTTCATTCCCACCCTGCAATTGATACAGACTACTAAAGTACAACCGTTCTCTTATGTGTACAGATAATGGCTACCAAAATTTCTACAGAACTCACTTGGGCATTTTTCGGAAAATGCCAAAAATAGAAAAATAATAAATAAATAAATAGAAACGGACCAAACAAATGCTACCACATCTATTGAAATTCTGGCAGCAAGGAATTGCTGAGTAGAATAGCCTTTAGCGTGGATTTTCCAGCCACCAAGATGGATAATAATAACAATGTAAGTGTTCTTCAAATATGGTCATTATCATCAACAACAGATTGGTACTCAGTCTACTCCCGTCTCTCATGATGGCATGGCGCGCTCTAAAAAGCAAGATATATTGTCAAGATCTCTTCGACGGTGGCCGAGTTGGTGGAGCTGGTAAACGAGGAGACCGAAAGTCACGAGTTCGAATCTCCTGTCAACACTTCCTTGGTTGAGCCCGTCGCACCGGATTTATCTATTGCGAGATTTACTCAGTGCATACTCATGAGAAGCGGCTGCGGGTTCATACGTCAAAAGACAAAAAAAAAAAAAAAGAGAAAGATATATTGTTAAGAATTGAAAACTGCATTGATTCGATACAGCCATACAGGTACAACTTATAAGTAATGAAGGGTCATCTTGATTGATGAAATAAGTTTTTTAATTGTTGAACTCTGAGCTCAACAAATAATGTAGATTGATTTAAGTTACGCACTGTGTTATATTTAACTACTATATCACTTTCCATATTCTGATCATTATTTCTTAGATACGAAAGAAGTGATAATTACACAAAATGAAGAAACGAGAAGAGTCAAGAAATTTGTTCGCCGCCAAGGGCAGAAGAAAAAAGAAAAAGAAAAGTATCACTATTATCTGTGGTCAGTGTTCTTAAAAGTATGCCTAGGTAAGGTACGGGTAAAATTTCACGCCTTGACAGTAAGCACGAAATTAAATGATGGTAGTTGATCGGTCAATGCGCGATTATGCACACTTTATTAATTTATTTTTTTCATTTTCTAAAAGATTTTTATTTGACTTTAGTTTCAAGTTTTTCCTTAGAAAATTGTATAATTGATTATTTGTAGAAATTATTAAGTAAACATAATATTTTATAATTGTAGATGTTGGGGGTATGTTATTTTAATTATTACTTTTTTTTAATAATGATTAAAAATTAAAATAAAATTAAAAAATAGAAAATATTTTTTTACGCCCAAGTCCCGCCACTAAAGCTTGAAGTTTAACATCTACACCTAATCAAGTTTTACACTTTTTAGAACACTGTTTCCAATAAGATAACATAGACATGTCAACATTTGATTTGGGAAACATCAATCTTCGAAAACTCGGGCATCATACTACAATTTAGCTAATGCCTGTTGCGTGTTGACTGTATATTGTGTAAACACTACCAGTATGCCCTTTATATGTGAATTAGTTGCATTAACTTAAATCGTTGCGAACAATGTGTGAAATGAATCAAGACATGTAGGTCAATTTTTACCCAAACGAGAAATAAATTGGCAAGAGCCACAACAAGTATCATGAAAAGCATCGACAATATCAAATTAAACTACAGCATCTGAAGCCATGGAACAGATCGCTCTGGAGGGCTTGCACTAGACTAAGGGTATTGCATTGTGCTTTATGAATATGTATACCAACATATTTACACTTTTAACAGATGACCAGTTAGTCTTCTGAATTGAACAACCAATATTGCCCCGGTGTTGTCTCCAATCATTTCTCATTCCCTGACCGATGCATCCCTATTCAGCTTGTTACTTAAGAACACATAAACGATCTGATGTTACACAAAATATTACCATCTCTTAACTAACCAAAAGGCATCAAGATCTCATTGAACATAGACTCAGACTATTATACTTATATTTTTCAACGTAGAAGCCTCAGATCAACCTAGACCATCACAGAACTTAGATGCGTTGGAGTTACTTCTGTGAACCAGAAGAGCTTAACCACATCAACCTTCTTCTTATCAGAAAATAGAATCACTCATACCCTCAACCTCACTAAGAGGTAGAAGATGAAGATTGAAGAGAAGAAGAAGAACAAAGACTCATACAGAACCCTCCAGAAGATAGCACACAGAGAGAAAGAAAATGATAGAATGGTGGCCTTAGGGTTTCAGCCAAGTGCACCGTTGATCATGGATGAGATCAAAGGTCCGGAGCAACTGACAACTTAGCAAATAAGAGGCAACTAAAGTCGTAAAATGCGATTTCATCTGATCAGTTATTGGGTTCGAGTTATTGGGCCTCACATTTGAAGTTATTGGAAACTTGGAAAATACTTTCCAGTTGGCCAAGCCCACTCTCATCATTGTCTAAATAGTTGGACTGAACATGGCATTTAGCCCAATAGCAGCCCACTTGAGGAGGCAATCACATATCTATCAGATTTTTCCCGTATGGATCAGTAAAATTATCAGTTGAAGGCACTTGGTTCAGACATTATTACTCTAATTGAATTGTTTTGTGATTTTTATTTACATTCGACAGAATGAATAGGAATTTTGTACGTAGTAACAATCATTGTAAATTAAGATAGGGGATAGAGATATGCTGTTATGTTTTACATGATTCTTTATGATGTTATTGTGATTTTAATGTTTCATAGATGTTCGCATATTTCATAGAGATACATACATCATATGTGAGGATAAGTTTAATTCTACTCGAGAGAGATTATTAATTAAGTTAGAAATATTGGTCTTCGTATCCAAATATGTGTTTTTGAATTATGGATTGATATTAAAATGGATGAAAGTAGGGCGATTCATGATTCTAAGTATATGTCAATTATTCAAGTCTCATAAATGCTTCCATATTAATTTGTTAGATTAGTATAAATGTTAAATTGTTATTTGCATTAACTAAAAACTGGATTAAGTATTTAGTCTTTATGTTAACGATATTTTACTCATTACATTATTAGTTGACGACATTACCATGCACTTGTGGGATTTCAGGGATCAATGTGCCATACCCAGGCTCCAAAAATAGGTCACACACTTAGTGCAGTCATGATTCTAAACAGAGGTAGGTTTGAATGAAGCCTGTCCGCGCAGTCACAATCCTCGTAAATTCTGACGAGATCACCTTTACCCACCCTCGACCAGGTTGTAATAACTCCTTCTGTCTCCAGATGAAGCTCCTCCAGAGGAAGGACGCTCGACTCGAGAAAATCCTGGAAAGCTATGGAATTTCCCTTGAGCACCCTTGCTGCCAACGAACCTGGCGAATTTAGCAATCCCCAACCTCGTTTTGCCAGTGGAGCTTTGTTAAAATATTCCCGCTCTCGGAAACCCATGCTGCCTGCACCTTATCTTGACATATACCTGTGACCATTCCACCAATGGAATTCCATTTTTATTGTTGTCTCCTCCTGACTAAAACCTTCGAATTAATGCTTGAATTTCAGCACATAAGCTCACAGTTAGGACTTAGGAGGAAGTTACTCATTAAGTAGGTTGGAATAGATTGCGAAACGGTCTTAATCAAACCTCTCTTACACCAGCCGAAAAGAAACCCGTGCGCCATCCCTTCACTCGTTTCCACATTCTCTCCCTAACTGTAGAAGAAAACTGTCTTGTATATCTCCTTACCGTCTCTGGTAATCCCACTGGTGGCCTGTAAACCAAATTGGTGTAACATTTGGGCTGAACGTGATTGCAGACTTCATTATGTTTATTTTCTGACCCAAGGCTTTCTCATATGCAGAAAGAATACCTAGAAGAGGAGCAATCTATCTATGTAGCCGAGAGGAATATAAGAGAGTCGTCGGTGAAGACTAAATGGGTGATTCTCGAGCTCCCTCTAGCAAATTTGAAACCCGCAAGTAGTCTGTCCCCTTCAGCCCTTCTAACTAAACCGGACAAAGCCTCAGCGCAAGGTGATAGGGGGAATCCTCAGCACAGCCACTGTGGTGGTATCGCATGTCATCGGACTGCCCCATTGAGACATAAGGCGAAACAGGATGTAGAGATACAGACCATGATTAATTGAATCCATTTTTGTGGAACCCATCTGTACCACTACCATAACTGCTCCCAAAGGAGATCATTCCACCCTATTGTACGCCTTGCTCGTGTTCAATTAAGTGCAAGAAAGCCTTTTTCTGCAGTGACGTCGTTTTTCCATTGAATGTACGCGGTGACTCAAAAGCAACAATCACGTTTTCAGTAATAAGCCTCCCGTACATGAACACACTTTGATTTTCAGACATTAAGTCAAACAAAATGTGCTCGAGTCTGTTGGCCAGAGATTTTGAAACTATTTTAGAGACCACAATACATAAGCTAATAGGACTAAAATTAGCCGCATACTCAGGTTGTGCTTTCTTAGACCATCTCCAATGTATACCCTTTGCACCAAAATGCACTCCAATGCAACACCATATTTTGCACCATTTTGAAAAAATGGTGCAAAAAATATGGTGCAACACTATTCACTTTGCACCATTTTTCCAAATGGTGCAAAGTCAATTTTGCCCTTTCATTTACCTTGCCAAAAGTTTTATGGAGGTTATTTGTGTCATGTGGTTATATAATTTTCAATATTAT
>CAIGRQ010051442.1:0-12723 GCA_903798375.1 Fraxinus sp. D2006-0159
AGGAAGCTAGAAGACAATGAGACAGTCATGCTTACTGAGATGATTTTACTAGCTCTACACTGGTGTGAATGTGTTTCCGTAGTGTATGACCATTATGATAATTTTACCAACTCTGCACTATTGTAAATGTGTTTATATAATATATGACCAGTTTATAGCCTCTGGTAGCTCTGCGCGCGTATGACCAGAATCACAAAATTTTAGAATTGAATAACTTTGCCATGTATATTGATACATGAGTATTGTTATTCCGGGTACCTATTTGGTGTGATATTTCAGTATTATACAACTTATCAGATTTCAGATTGCAGAATTTAGTTTATTCAATTTATAGAGTAAAGATTTCAACTTATAGTACTGTGAAAAGATATTTTCACGCATATTTACTGATATCAGATTTTTTATATCCGTTATACCTTATAATTGTTTGTTCAGAATAAAGAGAAAATGATTTTATGATTCCATTATGCTTTAGTATTAAAATTATTATCAAATTTCATATTTTCTTAAAATTGTAATAGCATAAGTAAAAGTTTTCAGAAAGTTTACATAAATGGAAAATGTATATTTATTTGTGTAATATCCAATTACTGAGTTACAAGACTCATATATGTTGTCACCATTTTCCTTATTAGATAGTAGCTTATTTGAGCAATGTTGGAGCCTGTCAATCCACTGAGTTGAACCGTACATTGTTGGTAATTGTATGACTCATTTTGTCAGTTTAAATAGTTAATATTTCTTTTGGAATACATGCATCATTTGCCAGAAAAGTTAAGGGCGTGTTCGGTAGAAATTAAAATCAGATTAAAATTGAAAAATTAGATGTTGAATTTTATAAGATGAGTGAGATCTAATAATGACCATATTTTTAATTTTAATTGGATTTCAAGCACGATCGAACACGGCCTAAATTGTAATTTATATATCCATATCACATGCTCGCTGTATATTTGGTATCTTTAGTGCATTTGGAGACCTTTGTTTGTAAATAATGGTAAATATTGATTTACTAGTATAGTATTTTGAATAGTTTGTGTTATGAGGGCCGGATGTACCCTATTTTAAATTGTATGCACAGATTTGAGGAAATTGATTATTGTTCAAACTATTTTAGTCTATATTACAAATGAAACTTTGTCAAATTTTTTATAAAAGTATGTCATGGTCAAAGCTGGTCAAAATTGCCTTGGTGATGGGTCCGACATTTAACTGGTATCTACTATCGGCGCAGGACACGTGTCGGGTCCACTAAGGTCATTCGAGACAGGTTGTGTTAGTCCGTCTCTTTCTGGACCACATGTGTTGGCATCGAATTTATCCCTTATTTGGAAAAAAATTGATTTTGAAATAGTGTTTTTTTACTGAATCGAATCCAAATTCTTGAGTATTTAGTGAATGGAACTGTCGGGTCCAAATTTATTTCTGGAATTGCTTCAGTTCGGTTTCATTCAGTTCAGTTCGATTAGGTTCAGTTCTATTCGGTTCTTGAGTTCTATAAAATAATTAATGTTTTTATTTTTATAATAACACTATATTAATTCAACTATGGCTGTTCAATCTTAACTCTGACAAAATAACGTAGTCCAATCTCGTGATATTTTTTATACATTTTTTTATTAAGTTTTCATAGATATGACAGTTAAAATCATAGGAAGATGAATGTAGTGAGTTCACAATAATAGAACAGTAGAAACGACACTACGATATAATAACATGTTTGGGTAAAACTTATGTCAATTTGATTAAGTTGGGCTTGGCTGAAAATTAGAACTACTAAAAATCATTATTTGGATTTGGAATAAATTGATTAGTTAGTGGGTGTGTTTAATGTATATTATTTTGGAAGAATGTATTTTGGAATAGTAGATTGATGAAAAATATGTGGTTAAAAAAAGGGGAAAATTATTGATGTGATGGAAAATATTATTTTATTGAAGAATGTGTGGTTGAAAACAAGTAGAAGAATGAGAATGAAAATTTTAATGTGCCTCAAATGGGGGCTAAATTTATTTAGAAAAAATAAATAATTTGACTTATTTAAGATAAAAAAATTAAAAAATTAGGGAGATTCGATTTTTCATTTCTTCGTCTAGAACGGAGAATCGAACCAACCCTTCGATACTTGATTCAGATACTCGTTCGGATATTTAACTTCAATTCATTTTGGGTCCGATTTGATTAGAGAGTTTTGTTCAGCTCTAGTGTTTTTTTTTTTTTTTTTTTAAGAATGTGTAATTAAAAAGACAATTTTGTTATGTTTACAGAACATTGTAGACACAGAAAATGGACAGAATACATGCATAGGTGGAGTCCAGTTTTTCAATCAATATTTTATTCATGTGCAGCCCACCTTCCATGTGAGATTTTTTTGGGAATTTTGGAACACTATTTCTGTACAAATAGTTTTATTCTTAAAAATATAGAAGAATTTTTTGATTTAAGTGTAATATTATGTTATTGAGAAATTATATGGTTAATAAGATGAGAGAGAAAAATGAATTAAAATATATGATCAAATTTGGTGTACATTAATGGTGTGTTTGAGCCACATTATTTTGGAAGAATTATTCTAAAATAGTAGATTGATGGAGAATGTACATTTATAAAAGAAGGAAAAATTATTGATGTGATGAAAAATATTATTTTATTAAAGAACGTGTTATTGAAAATGAATAAAAAAATGAGAATGATATGCACCAAACAGAGACTAAAATCCTAAATTTGACGTTCCCCACACTATAATGGGAGGGGACCATACTCTTTGTACCCTCACCTTATCCCACCCACCCACAAGAGAGGGGCCAACGATTTTTTTTGTTGGTCACACGCCACCTTTCTTGTGAGAGGGTCTCTCTAACTAGGAAATAATACATAAAGTACAGAATTGATCTGTATATATAGATATATTCTACATTTAGCAGTTGTTTGGTAGAAATTAAAATCGAATTAAAATTGAAAAATTAATTGTTACTGTTGATTTTTATTAAACGAGTGAAATCCAAAATCGACTATGTTTTCAATTGTCAATTTTAAGCCATCCCAAACAATATAATTAGATATATTCTGTGTGAGTATGAGTCAGCTGAAGACCTTAAAAGCACAAGTTCTCTGCTATGGCAGCAAGAAGTTCTTCCGATTCTTCTCTTCCCAGTCAAAGGTATTGATCTAAAAAGATACCCGTTTATCTATAACTTCATTTTTTTAGTACTTTTATAAGCGTGCATTTACATAAGCGGGCTGTTTTACTTTATATCTGGAGCGGTTTGATTTTTGAGTCTTAGAGATCGGTATAGCTATTTATGTTGTTATGATTTAGGTGAGAAATTCATAGTTGTGGCTTTAATTTATCAATAGGTATTATTGAAAAGCATTAGAGTTTTGAATGGTTGAAATTAGTGGATCACTTGGGAAATTTTCATGGCCAATACAATCGAGTTTTGAGTTTGTCCGTAAGTGGTGTGATTCAGGAGATTGAGATGAGAATCACAAGGTGTCAAATCCTTCCAGCCGTGATTTTGGCTAGAATATCTTCAACTATTAGGGCAAAGGGTGTTTTGGGTGTGTGGGGGTAGAGTGTGGAGGTTGTAAATGTTGTACTTTTTAGGAAAATTAAACTTGCTTGAACTGTACCTTCCAAATGTTGGCTGAAACTGTATTTTAATGCTCCCTAGAATTTTAGAACCTATGGTGGATCTGGCAGCTGTTGTGTCGATTGGATCCTTTGAGATTTCAACTTCTGCTAATATTATAAAGCTTATGGATTACCAAGAGTTGAACTAACAGTTGAAATTTCAATCTGTTTTGAAAAGCTCCATTTGTTCTTGTAATTGGCAGTCTGAATAAGAACATCTCTAGAATTTTTGGTCAGTGGGTTTAGGTTTCTCAAGTTAGCTACCAGCGTATATGATTGCTGTCAAATAGCTAGTAGACTCCGCTATTGTAATAATAGGAAAGAACCAAAATTTTCAATTTGGATTTTTGTGTTCCTTCAAAATCATTAGATTTTGAATACAATTAGGGTGGGGGGTAATTACCACAGGGTGACATAGGTCATCTTATATATCTGATAGATATACTAGGGTATGATAGCTTATCTAGTGGAAAGTGTGTAATTTTTTTTTATCTTCACTCAGGATTTTCTTTGATGAACTTGGGCATATGGGAAAAGGGTCAGGGAATAATGAAACCTAGTTTGTTGAAGTGTAAAATAGTATAAGGGGTATTTATGTCATTTCATGGTTTCCAGTTAGTTTTGTTAGTTGACAATTTGTATAAATAGGCAGCTTTCTTCCTTATACATTAACGTTTTTCATTTGAATGAATAGAGACAAATTTGTTCCCGCTTTTTCTCTCCTATCAATCTAGATCTCTTCTTCATATTTCAACATGGTATCAGAGTGGATTGCTCCTTCCATATGCGACTCTGTGATCTTCCTCTTCTAATTTTTATCAGTAACCAATGGCGAGATATTCTAGTGTCAGGCGGAGGTTCAAAGCCAATTTGAACAATCGAATTCAGTCAATGGATCATCAGGTGATGATGCAGCTGGAGCAGATGTAACTTCTATGATTAATCAATTGATGAATGATTCAAGCAGTCCTTATTATTTGCACTATGGAGATAACACTGGAATGCAACCGATTTCTATTACTCCCACTGAAGAGAACTACGCGACATGGAGTTGAGCAGCAACCATGGCGCTTAGTGTTAAAAATAAAGAAGGTTTTGTTGATGGATCTATCATCAAGCCTTCTCAGGATGATCCACTTTATACGGCTTGGAGGAGGTGTAACCATGTGGTTTCCTCTTAGATAATCAATTTAATACTTAAGGAGCTTTATCCAAGTGTAATGCACAAGGATTTAGCTAGAGACATTTGGATCGAACTTTGTAATAGATACAGTAAGGAGAATGGACCTCGGATCTATGAATTGAAGAAACAAATTGCTTCAATTTCCTAAGCAAACAACTCAGTTAATTCCTATTTTAATAAGCTCAAAGGACTGTGGGAGGAATTGGAAAATTACAGGCCATGTGTTGATCACAGTGATTATAAACAGGAGGAGCAAATTATGCAGTTCCTTATAGGTTTAGATGATCACTTTGCTGGTGTTAGAGGTCAAATTCTGCTAAAGGATCCATTACCTTTAAGGTTTTTGCACTTGTCCTACAAGGGGAAAGGCAAAAGGAGATAGTTGTTGGTAAACAAGCAACACACGAAGCTGCTGCGTTTATAGGCAAAGCTGTGCAGAAATCATTCAATCTTTTGCTAATCCTACTCAGAGAAGGGAGAGACCTGTGTGTAGCCACTGTGGTATGCCTGGGCATATCAAAGGCAAATGCTATAAGTTGATTGGTTATCCACCTAATCACATGATTAGCAGAGGAAGACCTCCAATTGTTAATGCTGTAGGACAATCTCATCGTGGCAGACATCTAACAATGATTTATTACGAATAATGAATTCTCTTTCGCAACTTACTATCACCCCAAATCAGTGTCAGCAGATCTTGTCTATGTTGATGCCTCAATTGCAAGATCAAATGGTTCAAAATCGACAGCCTCAGGATATGGCTTCACTTTCTCCCATAGATCTTGATCCATCTGCTTTCTCAGGTAATTAGATTCATGTTGATTATTCATCAGTTGCAAGTAAATGGATCATCAATACTGGTGCTTTAGAACATATGGTATATTCTATCAAGCATTTGGCTGCTGTGGCTGTTGTGACTGCTGTTGTTGGTAGTGAAGTTATCTTCCACTTTATACTCGAGCATTGTTCTTGTTGTACCATCATTTAAATTCAATCTATATCAGTTAGCAAATTGACACTTGAACATAATTGCTGTATGATGTTTTCTCATGATGCTTGTTTTATCCATGATCTTTTAACATGGAAGATGATTGGGGTAGGCATACTTGAACATGGACTCTATCATTTCCAATAGCCTCAGTCTCAAACCAGAGTTCAACCCTCACATCATTATCAGCTCAATTCTGATTCTGGCAATTTCAACATCAGCAAATTTACTGATATTCCTAGTTTTCCTTTTCAATGTAATAAATATGTTATTCCTGCCTATAATACTATTGTTGATTCTAATGTCAAAAATGAATATTGATCTATGGCATTGTCGATTAGGACTTTTACCTATTTCCAAACTATCTCTTTTACATAAATCTGGTCCCAATATTTAAGCCAATAAGGAATTACACTGTACTATTTGTCCTCTGGCCAAACATCATAAACTATCTTTTCCTAACAGTGAGACTAAAGTATCACACATATTTGAGATTATCCATTGTGAAATTAGGGGGCCCTATGCAGTCCTTTCTTTAGATGGCTTGAAACACTTCCTAACCATTGTTGATGACTTTAGTAGAATGACATGGACCTATTTGATGAGGGAAAAACCTCATACTAGAACCCTCATTCAGCCCTTTTATAACCTCATTCAAACTCACTTTCAATGTAATATAAAGATAATCAGATATGACAGTGGTCTAGAGTTTCAAATGATTGATTTTTACCTTTCCAAAGGAATCCTTCATCAGCTGAGTTGTGTCGGAATACCACAACAAAACGGTGTTGTTGAAAGGAAGCACCAGCACCTCCTCAATTTTGCTAGAGCTCTTAAATTCCAAGCTAATTTACCTATTCGTTTTTTGGGGGATTGCATTTTAACAGCCACTCATATTATAAACAGAACACCTACTACATTGCTTGACAACAAATCTCCTTATGAGATGTTGTTCAAAACCATACCACCCTATAGTCATCTCAAGGTCTTTGGGTGCCTCTGCTATGCCTCAACCTTGAAGAGAAATAGAACCAAATTCGATCCAAGAGCAATCCTTTACATCTTCATTGGCTTCCCTTATGGAATGAAGGCATACAAACTCCTTAATCTCAAAACCAATGCTGTTTTTGTCTCCAGAGAAGTATCATTTTGTGAAAATATTTTTCTTTTTCACAATCTTGCATTGCTTGCTTCCTTATCTAAGTCTAATACTGCACATCAATCTTCTTCCGCTTTATTTCCCATAATTCTAACTCAAATGATGATGAGTTTCCTTCAATTTCCACTTCAGTTAATTTCAATATTTCAGAACATCACAGTTTCCAAAATCCAACTCTGTCATCGCCTGATATTTCTACCTCTTCATCTGCAAATCCTTCTCACATCATACCTACAAGGAAATCTACTAGACCTAAACGTCCCCCTTCATACTTACAAGACTATCATTGCAGTCTTATGTCTCAGTTGCCAATTCCTCAGTCAAATTCCATGAAGAAAGATTCTGTGATTGGCAAGCAATATCCCATTGAGGATTATCTGGGATATGACCTGATGTCCCCTAATCAGAGGCGTTTTACCTTGGCTTTGGCTACTGCTTTTAAGCCTACAGATTTTGATGAATCTTCACAGTATCTTGATTGGATTGCAGCAATGGATGCTGAATATAATGCTTTAGTTCCAATAATACTTGAGTTGTTACTGAACTCTCAACTCATAAGACCCCAGTTGCATGTAAATGGGTTTCTAAGGTCAAGATGAATTCTGATGGCACGGATGAAAGGAAGAAAGCACGTCTAGTAGCTAAGGGGTTTACTCAACAGGCTGAATTGGATTATGAAGAGACCTTTTCTCTTGTTGCAAAGTTATTAACTGTCAAGACTCTTTTGGCAGTTGCAGCCTCCAAACAATGGCACATTCACCAATTGGACATCAATAATGCCTTTTTCCATGGTGAGCTAAATGAGGTCTACATGCTCGTGCCTCCAGGTTATGAGCAGCAGGGAGAGCAAGGAAAATAACTGGTTTATAAGCTAAAATCTATTTACGGGTTGAAGCAAGTTTCAAGAAAATGGAACATGAAGCTGACATCTCACATTCTATCACAGGTTTCAGGCAGTCAAAGTCTGATCACTCATTGTTTAGTAAAACAAGTGGCTGCTCATATACTATTCTTTTGATATATGTAGATAATATAATAATTGGAGGGAATGACTTTACATCAAACAGTTCAAGGATGAACTGAATAAGAAATTCAAGTTGAAGGATTTAGGAGTCTTAAAATATTTCTTGGGTCTTGAAGTTGCAAGAAGTTCAACAGGAATAACTATCTGCCAGAGAAAGTATGCCTTAGATGTTTTAACAGATGCTGGCTATCTTGGAGCAAAACAGCTAATAGTCCTTTACCTTACAATCTGAAGTTGAGTAAAAATGGAGGTGAAACTATTGTTGATCTTAGCGTTTACAGAAGACTTGTAGGAAGGATTCTATATTTCACTATAACCAGGCTAGATTTATCGTATGCTGTTCAAGTATTAAGTCAATTTCTTCAAACGCCTAAGCAGCCACATCTAGAGGCAGCCTACCATATTTTGAGGTATCTAAAAGGCACACCAGGGCAGGGCTTATTCTTCTCTGGCAAATCGGATCTTCAGCTCAAAGGATATTGTGATGTTGACTGGGTAGCATGTTCTGATACAAGGAGATCCATTACGGGTTATTAATTATTATATATTTTTGGGGGATTCTCTAGTGTCATGGAAGTCTAAGAAGCAGCATACCGTGTCTAGATCATCAGCTGTAGCAGAATATAGATCAATGGCTGCTGCAGTATGTGAGTTTACATGGCTGAAGAACATATTGAGTGATTTGAATGTTGATCATACCATTCCAGACCAGCCTTGCTGTTTTGTGATAGCCAATCAGCTATACACAGAGACGGAGATAGGGGGCGACCGTCACCCCAACATTATCCGCTGGTCCACTATTCCTAGTAAATTTGTAATGTATTTTTCAGTTTCGCCCCCGCAAAATTTTTGACTCGCCCCCCAAAAATTTTGAAATATTTTATTTTTTTTCCATTAATAAATATTGATCCAATAACTTACACTTTAAAATTTAACCATACAAAAATTTTAGATCTAAACAAAAAACTCAGTAGTTAACTTACACTTGCTGAGTCTCTTTGCATCCATGGCCGAATGGGTGAAGCTCCCAACCGGGAAAATTCCTAGGTTCGATTCCTGCTGGATACACTTGGAAGGTTCAGTTCAATCGGTGCTCACGGAATGTATACATATAGCTAGCTTGAGTTGNTGCTGAGTCTCTTTGCATCCATGGCCGAATGGGTGAAGCTCCCAACCGGGAAAATTCCTAGGTTCGATTCCTGCTGGATACACTTGGAAGGTTCAGTTCAATCGGTGCTCACGGAATGTATACATATAGCTAGCTTGAGTTGTTTATTTTCTATTGTTCATCAATATGGATTTTGGTCTTAACAAAGATTTCGAGAATCACCCTTTGAGAAAAGGTTCGGTCAACGATACTTGCATATTCAAACTGGAAAGATGGCTTTGTGGTAGAAGGTTTTGGATATGAAATTACCATTACAGCATTTGATTCTGTAGCCCTTCCTTTTGCAGCAAAAACTGGAGATTATAATGAATTAGTTTCATTCTTCTTCTTTTTCCCTCGAAAAAAATAGGGCTTAGTCATCCCACTTTCAAATTATGGATTATAATTTAATGAATACAGAAGAAGTTTGTGCAAAATGAACTGAAATTCCTTTTCCAAATCTTAGCTGTTACTTGATTTTTGGAAACCTGTGGTCTTTTAATGACAAAATAGTCCAATTACGCTTTTCTCCTCTATATGAATATTTTAACTTTCAAACCATTGACACGTGTTTATTGTTTATATTTATTTTCAATCTGGAATATGGGAAGCAGTTTGTTGTTCTTTTCGTCTGGCTATATTATCTTTATAACAAGAACAAAATGAAAATCCTCATTGGAATTCTTGTGTTAGCCTTCATAATTGAGATTTATTTAAGTTTTTACTGGGGTTTATATCTAGTAGCTATCTTCATTTAGAGGCTGATATGTCCTAATTTCTACGACCTGGAATAACTGATTTTGCTCTATACCAAAACACTTCTCATGAAACCATTCAAATGTTTTCTTTGTTCTGGTGACTAACAATCTATGGAGATTGGTACCGAACTTGTTGAATTCCCAATTACCCTGGGTTATAAAACTATAAGACCTGTTTTTTTTTTTTTTAAAATCAAAACCACTTGCAATGGCATGTTTTATTAATAATAGAAATGACAGCAGAAATCAACTTAGGATGAAGCTAGACCTAACCTTCAACAAGTGAAAAGTAAAATGCCGCAAAACAAACAATGAGACTTTATCCCACCAACATGGATTGTACATGAGAAAATAAAAAAAGAAGGCTTAAATCTAGTTCTAGTATGAGTACTTCCTTACATGTGTCTTTTCACATGTTATGGCCTACCTGAAACTGTAGGCCTCATCTTGCTAATCATATCCATAGGTTGTAGGTACCCTATCAAACATGTCCGCAATATCTTCATCACTGGGGTTGGTTGAATATTTATTTTAGTGTTGACATATTTTATTGATCTTCATAATGAAAACTTACTCAATACCCTCTCGGATTTTATATTATGAGCTCATCTCCTTTGACCGTCTAGTTAACTATATGGAAATTTTTGCTGGTACGACTTTTCACTTTTGTTTTATCTTCTAAATTCAATTCAATTTATTTTGTGATTATATTCCCTTTTCCTGGGCGAGAGTAGGTCAAGTAACTAGATATAAACTTGTGATCAATTGTTGTAAGCAGGTTTTATTGCAAAATCATTGTTTCATCTCTATGCTGTGAATGTTTATGGGTGAACTTATGTATGTACATTTCTTATAAACATATCAATGATGAACTTGGTTTTTTCAGATTATTAGGAAAAGTTGCCTTGGTCACTGGAGGTGCTGGTGGTATAGGACTTAGCATCGTACGCCTGTTTCACAAACATGGTGCAAAAGTCTGTGTAGCTGATATTCAAGACGACATTGGTCAGAATTTGTGCAAGACCTTAGGTGACGACACCTCCGTTTCCTTTTGCCATTGTGATGTGACACTTGAAGATGACGTCAGTCGTGCAGTTGATTTCACAGTTGATAAGTTTGGTACCCTTGACATTATGGTTAACAATGCTGGGCTGTCGGGCCCACCATGTGCAGATATTAGGAACTTTGATCTCTCTGTGTTTGAGAAGGTGTTTGATGTAAATGTAAAAGGTGTTTTCCTTGGAATGAAACACGCTGCACGGATAATGATTCCAGCTAAGAAGGGGTCAATTATATCTATATGCAGTGTTGCATCTACCATTGGTGGTGTGGGCCCACATGCGTACACAGGGTCAAAGCATGCTGTTTTAGGGCTCACCAGGAATGTTGCAGCAGAGCTAGGGAAACATGGTATCCGTGTGAACTGCATTTCACCTTATGCTGTTGCAACGAGTTTGGCTCTGGCTCACTTACCGGAGGACGAGAGGACTGGGGATGCAATGATTGGTTTCCGTGATTTCGTGGGGAGGAATGCCAACTTGCAGGGCGTGGAATTGACAACCGATGATGTGGCAAATGCTGTCATCTTCTTGGCCAGTGATGAGGCCAGATATATAAGCGGGTCAAATCTCATGGTCGATGGTGGTTTCACATCTGCAAACCACTCTCTTCGGGTATTTAGGTGAAAGTATGTAATATTTTTGAGCAAAATTGACTTGTGAAAAAAGGAAACTCAAAAAACAGGTGTTTTTCAGTTTATCTTGTTGGTATTACTTGGTGATTCTTGCATTTTTTTTTTCGAGTGGCTAAGAGTATGGAACATAATTTTTCTTCATCAGCTGTGCTTCCTTCCAATCTAATTATCATTTTTGCTTTCCATATTGCCATGTTCACGCAGTATTACAAGCAGCAACTATTGCAATCGGTTCCATTTCATCATAAGCTTAAATTCTATGGTGATCTCCGTTTATACTTGGGAAAATTATCTTTTAGTTGCCATGGATGGCTTGAAGAACCTTGGAGGGGGTTAGAATCTTAGAAAAAGTGTCCTATAAATGTAGTGAAAAGAACTAATCGTTGAGTTAGGTACTGCATTACTCGTAAAACATGTCTGGTTTGGGAGAAGTAAGAGAATCTTTGTCTTTCTTTTTATTATATTGCTATTGTTTTTAATATTCTCTTGCAATTTTTGTATCAAGAACCTCTAATACCGAGAGATAGAACGCTTAGTGATTTGTAACTTGACATATTAAGTCACCTCTATTTCTATCTATTGCAGATGATATATGGCTTACTATAACAACTAATCTACCGATTCCTCGATTTTCTAAGCAGATATTAATAAATTCATAAAAAAACTCTAATGAACAACAAAGTAAAGTAAATGAAGCATGTTTATCTAACGGCATAAAATATAAGAATTTAAAACAATATGTTTGCAAAGGCTATATAAAAGATGGACTATTCAAAATGAATATTCAAAATGAATGTCCTTACTATTATACCAAATAATTCAATGAATAAAACGTCTTCTTCTGCTTATATTCTTGAGTCGTCTAATTTATGGCATAATAGATTAAGACATGTATACTTCAATTCAATATGGAAATTGATGAATGAGAATTTACTTCCAAATATGCATTTCAATAATGGAAAATGCAAAATATGTGTAGAGGCAAAATTGGCCAAAACACCACTTCATTCGGTTGAACGAACCACAATACCTTTGGAACTTATTAACATGGATATTTGTGACTCAAAGTTCATACAAACGAAAGGTGGAAAAAAGTACTTCATCACGTTCATAGATGATTGTACAAGATATTGTTAT